>CM031627.1:50075103-50095103 GCA_018398815.1 Conus ventricosus
TTCAGTTACACTGCAAAGTGTTGTGGTGAGATATTGGTGAACCCGTGCGCGCGGGCGCGCGCGCGCATATATATATATATATATATATATATATATATATATATTATATATATATATATATATATATATTATATTATATATATATATATATATATATAATATATATAATATATATATATGTGTGTGTGTGTGTGTGTGTGTGTGTGTGTGTGTGTGTGTGTGTGTGTGTGTGTGAGAGAGAGAAGAGAGAGAGAGAGAGAGAGAGAGAGAGAGAGAGAGAGAGAGAGAGAGAGAGAGAGAGAGAGAGAGAGAGAGAGAGAGAGAGAGAGAGATGAGCGTTTACTCTGTGAATATTTTTTCTACTAACTTCTGAAAGTGGTCAACCTCACCTTGCTTCTTGGGTCTAAATGTATATACCACTGATGCACGGCCTGATCAACTTACCTTTGACTTGGCATCATAGTGAAGTACGATCGTTGTATGATGTCTCGGCTTCCGACCAACTCTCCACTCAGAGGCGTTGAAGGGAATCCACAAGACATAACCCACCCATGAATTCCTCCACAATATTGTCACCATCCATACACTTGTTCTTTCAAATCTTCACTAACAAGCACGTGCACGTCCTTGCAAGGACATCAAACGGTATGCAGATATCAACGAAAGTAAGATGATTCAGTGAATGCCTTAGCACTACGACATCCAAGCGAAAATGAAGGTGATTGATCGATAGGAGCAGAGTATTCTCTTTGACCAGAAAAAAAGACAGGGAAACACAGGAAAAGATCATTGCAGCATCGTACCAAGTACGACAAGGACTGGTTAACATCTCATCACTGTCTTTTTCTTCTTTGTTTCTTTTTTTTTTTAAACTTCCTTTGTGAATCATTCTTTATGTCTTTGTTTTGAACACGCATTCACCTTTCTTTTGTTCTGGTTACTGTTGATGACATGCTAGTTTTTCTTGTTATTATTGTTGTTGTTGGTACGGTGGTGGTGGTGGTGGTGGTGGTGGTGGTGTGGTGGTGATGGTGGTTGAATCTGCCCACCAGGAAGTGAAAACTGTACACGCTGTCAGAGCGGACCCAAAGATCTCCGGTCTGTGGTGTCTATTTACCCATAGGGCATTTTCATTTTATTTATTTGTTTGTATTTCAATGTTTTTTCCATTTTCTTCAACGTTTTTATATGGGTGAAACTGCAAAAAGAACTCCAGGCCGTGTTGGAACAGTCCAGTCTAACCTCTCCTTAAATCAACTCTCGACAGTTTTTGAGATTTTTGCATTTTGCATGAATTTTTCGCAATTTTTCGCAACATTCTGCGCATTATTTCTATTTAAAAAAATAAAATTGTGATGAATGTGTCTATTTCGGGTTCTTTTAAGGCGATATATTGCTTCAGAAAACAAAAATATTGTTTTAAATACCACAATTTCGGGAAGAAAACCGTCGATCACCAGTGATCGAAATTCAAGGAAACGAACTCTTCTTAAGGATGTCAATAGTGTAAAGCTCAATATCATGTAGTACATAGCCCGGCCGACCGCAAGGAACCACACCAGGGCTGTCGCCTGGTCCTAGTCCCTCTCCATGTCAATACTTATTCTACCATGTCATTTCTTGCTTTCTTGTCGCTTGTTGATAACCTTACGTTTGTCTGTCCCATGGCGGTCTTTCAAGCTGTGACCTTAGTTCACCGCGTGGTGTGACAGGCTAGAGGAGATCCCCAGAGATCCTGAAGACCTCTCCAGGAAATGCGGGTCGGCTAACTGATCCTCTTTCCCCCTCTCATTCTTCTCCTCCTTCTGTCTTTCCTGTTATCCGCTGATTCTTCTCTTTGTTCATCTTTCCCTCGTTATTCTTCTTCTCTTCCTGTCTTCTTATTCCCTGATTCTCCTCTTCTTCGTGTTCCCCCTCTCATTCTTCTCTTCGTCCTCTCTTATTCCCTGATTTGTCTCTCTTCCTCCCCTTTCCTTCATTCTTCTTCTTCTCCTCCTCTCTTCGTATTCCCTGATTCTTCTCTTCTTTCTTTTTCCCCTCATCATTCTTCTCCTCCTTCTGTCTTGTTATCCGCTGATTCTTCTCTTTTTCGTTTTCCACTCTCATTCTTCTCTTCCTCCTCTCTTCTTATTCCCTGATTTTTCTCTTCCTCCTTTTCCCCTTATCATTCTTCTCCTCCTTCTCTCCTTTTCCTTTTATTCTCCTTCTCGTCCTCCTCCTCGTCCTCCTCGTCCTCCTCCTCCCCCTCCTCCTCCTCCTCCTCCTCCTCCTCCCATCTGCCCATAAATTCCATTCATTCTCCTCTTGATCTTCTCCTCCCTTCTTTATGTTTCCCATCACCATTTTTTCCCCTTCCTGTCCCACATTTGTCCACATCCTCTTGCTTCTTTTCTTTATGTTTCCTTTTTAAAACTCACTTCTCCCTCCTCCTCCTCCTTCTCTTTCAGATTTTCCTTCTTCCTTCCTTCCTACGTTACATTAGTTCCCATTACCTATTTTCAGTCATATATCCATTCATGTGTTCATTCATTTATTTGTTCATTCATTCATCCATTCATTCAATTGTTCATACTCCTTCTTCTTCTTCTTCTTCTTCTTCTTCTTCTTCTTCTTCTTCTTCTTCTTCTTCTTCTTCTTCTTCTTCTTCCTCTCCTTCTTCCTCTCCTTCTTCTTCGTTCATTCATTCATCCATTCATTCAATTGTTCATACTCTTCTTCTTCTTCTTCTTCTTCTTCTTCTTCTTCTTCTTCTTCTTCTTCTTCTTCTTCTTATTCTTCCTTTCCCCCTCCTCCTCCTCCTCTCCTCGTCCTCTTCTTCTTCTTCTTCTTCTTCTTCTTCTTCTTCTTCTTCTTCTTCTTCTTGTGGTGGTGGTGGTGGTTGTTGTTGTTGTGGTTGTTGTTGTTGTTCTTCTTCTTTTTCTTCTTCTTCTTCTTCTTCTTCTTCTTCTTCTTCTTCTTCTTCTTCTTCTTCTTCTTCTTCTTCTTCTCCTCCTCCTCCTCCTCCTCCTGCTCCTCCTCTTTTTTTTCTCTTACTCTTCCTCCCATGTTTGTCTTCCTCCCACTTCTTCCCCTTGTTCTTCTTCTTCGTTTTCTTCGTCGCCACCCACTCTTCTTTGTTTACGCATACACGCCTGCGTATACCCATGGGCAAAAGCAAACATGAGACAGAAATAAAAAGACAGACAAAGAAGCAAGCAGTCCTCTCTCTCTCTCTCTCTCTCTCTCTCTCTCTCTCTCTCTCTCTCTCTCTCTCTCTCTCTCTCTCTCTCTCTCTCTCTCTCTCTCTCTCCACACACACACACACACACACACACACACACACACACATACATACACACAAGCGCGTACGCACGCATGCACGCACACGCACGCACGCACGCACGCACGCACGCACGCACGCACTCACACGCACGCACGCACGCACGCGTCGCGCGCGTGCGCACGCACGCACGCACGCACGCACGCACGCACACAAACACACGCGCACACACACTCTCACACACACACACACACACACACACACACACACACACACACACACACACACACACACACACACACACACACACATACACACACGCGCGCGCACACACACACACACACACACACACACACACACACACACACACACACACACACACACACACACACCACATTCACGCATGCACGCACGTACGCGCTTATGCACTCTAGGCCCATCTTTGCGATCCAACCACCAGTTCTATGGCTTAAAATAGGGAGATAACTCAGTCAGAAACGTGTGAAGGTTATCCACCCATCATTGAGCCAGTCGTCACCATTCTCTCGCCCTCCCTCCTCCCTCCCCCTCTCTGGCTCTCTCCCTCTGTCTCTCTCTTTTCTCTCTGTCTATCTCTCTGTCTCTGTCTCTCTCTCTGTCTCTGTGAGTAAAGGTCCCGCACGCAGGCCTGGTTGTCCTAGAGGGATTGGGAGGGACAGGAGACACACTGCTAACCCTGAGTTCAATTCTGCGCTGGGCACGGCCTGTTCAGAGAAGATGTTCACTCACAGCACCTGTGCTGATCACAGCTGCCTGGAAGGCCTTGGGATGAATATGGAAACAACGTGAACACGTGCATCAAACAATGTAGCACGTGCGTTATATTCCAGTTCCCGCTTGGCTGAAGAGTAGACATCGTGTACCGGTGAAAAGGTTGACGCCAAAAAAAAAAGAAAAAAAAAAGAAAATGCGCATTGCCGTAGCGTTTAGACACTACTCCAGAAGACGAAATGTGGATGCCCTAATGGTGGGGTTGAATGTGGTCATGTACGCACAAATCTCATGGACTGTAAAACTGAGAGCTGTCATGGACGAAAGGGAAAGAAGAAGAACAACGACAAGAACAAGGACCAGAACAAAAAGAGGAGCAGGGTAGCCACGAAAGAGGAGAAGGAGAAAGGCAGCAGTAAGAAGAAGAAGGCACTATTTGGAAGAATAAAGAGAAGAGGAAGGGATGAAGAATGAGGAGAAAGAAGAAGAACAACAAGTATGAGAAGTACGAGGAGGCGGAGGAAGGACAAGATGGAAGAAGAAGAAGAAGAAGAGAAGAAGAGGAAGAGGAAGAGGAGGAGGAGGAGGAGGAGGAGGAGGAGGAGAAGGAGGAGAAAGAAGAAGAAGAGGAGGAGGAGGAGGAGGAAGAAGAAGAAGAAGAAGAAGAAGAAGAAGAAGAAGAAGAAGAAGAAGAAGAAGAAGAGAACTAATAAATGCCGATTCTATCTCAAAAATGCCCTCAACAAGTTTCGGGCATTTTTGAGATAGAAATCGGCATTTATTAGTTCTCTAACTAGTAAACCCTACAAACAAACATACTGTGTAGGATTATCCGTTTTCAATACTAATTTACTAAACTTTTTAGATTTCAGTTTTTGCTTAATCCTATGTTTTTCCTGATCATTTTCAATAACATCATTTTCATGCTCGCCCTACTATTTGTGCAGAGTTCTGAAACCAGAGAGCTTAATGAGTTAAGTGTGGGCTGGCCTATGCATGGATTACAGAGGCCCGTCATAATGCTGGCCCTCATTACTTAATTCGGTGTTGGGTTTATGACATGGCGAACAGGCACAGCGTCTTTGGCGGCCAGCGTTAACAAGCTTAGCTCAGCTGTAAGATATATATAGCCAAAGCAAGTTTTGTTACTTACTTCTGCTTGTGTGACATATTTCTACCCGCGTGACATTGTTTTCTTTTGCTTTGACCTGTGCAATTGTTTTTTAGTGTTGACATTGGTTCTAGGCGTTGACATATAAAAGGTATTGACACTGTTTATAGTTACGTGTTCTTGGAGACATTTAATTAGTTTCAAAATGACGGATCAGGCAACAACATCGGGAACGCAAGAACTTTTTGAAAGTTTTTTTGGCCAGTATTCTAGAAAGAACATTTGGAAGAGCAAATAGCGAAAGAGAAAAGAGTGAGAAAGATAAAGAAACAAAGAGTGAAACAAGAAGAAAGAGTAAAACTAGAAGGACAAAATTAAAATCATTGACTGATAATGAAACAAATTGAAAGCTGCTCTTGATAAATTTTAAATACTCAACGGATGTAGCTACATATTATTAGGGGCTAAACTTAGATTTTTGGATCACTGGCACGCGTCGCTGCCAGGCTAGTAATTTTGTGTAATTTGACACAGGCTGATTTGCGTTGGGCGGTCGCCTACTAGTAAAGTGACAAATGCGCCGCCCCAACTCTGCAATTTTGTAAGCCAATAATTGAAGGTTTGCACGAAGGAAAGCATCCTTTAGAATAAGAGGAGTTGTCTTCCCAAAAAAGAATGTAACAATGATTGTGTTTTATTTTACGTTTTCATCAAGTTGCCATGGGTTCTTATTCAAGTCGCTATCAAGTCGTTCTAAGTTCTTAATCAAGTAACCTCTAGTTCTTAATTAAGCCCACCTCAAAGTTCTTAGTCAAGTTTTTAATCAAGTCACCTCTAGTTCTTAATTAAGTTCTTACTCAAGTCACACTAAGTTCTAATAAGTTCTTGATCAAGTCACCTCAATTCTTAACTTAATTCTTCTAAGTTCATAACTAAGTCATCCTCTAAGTACAAACCAAGTTCTTATTCAAGTCAACTTATAATTATTATTAAGTTCTTAAAGTATTATTGCATCTGAAATGGATCAAAATGATCTTTTGTTTTTTGGCGGTTCTGGCATGCTGTGTGTTCGGATTTTGTATTAGTGGTTGAGATTGTTTGGACTGCTTTGGTTTTTGTTGTCTTTGTTTATATATTTTATAACCGTAATAACCGCCCCCAACGGGCAATGCCGCAAAAATTACAATTGCTTTAAGAAATATGAAGACTTTGCGGTGTTAGGCACCCCTGTTGTTGTAGGCCTCGAATCAACTGTTCTGGCGTTTTTAAAAGCCGGCATTGAAACAACTGGCTGCGGCTCTGGCACTTTTTCATTCTGTGATTGTAACTGTAATTTTTTTTGTTTGTTCCACTCTGCTAATTTTTTCCTCTGTGCAACGCGCCCAGATGAGGGGGTTTACTGACCACTTTCACCTGATTCAATGTTTTCTGATTCTGATTCTGCTGATTTTCTGCTCGGTCGTTTTGAAGGGAAATAAAATCTATATGATTAAAAGTAATTAATCCATGATTAGCGCGACAATAATGTTCCAAATCTGTTAATACAGATCACACCCTAGAGACTCTAATGACTTTGTTAAAACTGGATCCTGCGTTAAATCATACATAAAATCTTGTTCAGAATCAATAGGCGCAAATTCTACTAACTAGTTTAGTGTACAAACTAAGAACGTTTGCCGACACTTTTTACCATTCTTGATCCTAGTTGCGCTTCATACCTGTTATGATACTTTACAATGTCTTGTGGCGACATTTGTTGAATTTGTTCTATGCTGAATTCATTGCCGAGGAACTGTTTTGTTTTTTCCACATGCTGCCAAAGAATACAACTTCTCCTTTTGGGGCATAACAGCTTGGTCATCAACTTCTTCATTTGTAAGTCCAAGACGGATTAGGTCGCTCTGTAGTGTAGTAGATCATCGCTGTTCATGTTTTATTACTAAATATAATTATTATTTTGTTTTAAAAATGAGCGCCGAAAGACTGTAACCAATCTTGTATACCATTCTGCTGTTATTGGAGGCCTAAGTGTAGATACACAATGCTTGGTAAAAGCCTGTTTAAAAATTAAACCAGCAGATCTTGGCAAACTAGACTTTGAAGACTCAGCAAAGCTGATTGCTATTATTGCAGCTTCGTTTGCTACGAAAGATTTTTTAGTTAAGCAAGGAATAATTCCTGACAGTATCAATATGTAAAATTAAAAAAATACATTTATAAAAAATGGCTTCACTCGTAATGATGATAGGGGGTGCTGTGGTTAATGCGCTTGCTTTTAGGGGAAGTAATTACGCATTTAGTAAACTGCGGGATGACGGCGAGAGAAAAAGACATAACAAAGCTATGGAGAAAACTAGCAGCTGCACAAGACAACTATGAAAAGCAGAGAATTGAGCAGTTAGATTTTATTAATAACAAACTGAAAAAACAGGGACATGCAGCTTACACATTTAAAGACGTTGACCAGGCAATAAAAGAATATTTTCTTGTAACAGGCAAACCAATCGACACATTGCCCCACCAAATTCAGCGACTTTTATCACCCATCAGAAAAACAAAAGATGAAAGAAATCGTGTTTGTTATCTTTGGTATGACCGTTGTGTATTTTGTTGCACATAATATTGGCTGAATAAAAATGAACAAAATCTATTATTCGCCAAAAAGATATTGGAAGGGAATCACAGCAATAAAAAAGCTAAGCCAAGCAGCGGGAGTCAGTGAACAAACAGCAAAGGAATGGTTATCTAAACAAGCGATTTGGCAATTTATTTACCTGCACCTAGACGAATACAGAGACCACACTTTGTGAACATAATACCGAACGACACCCATAAAATGGATCTTCTATATTTACCCCATGATACGATTAGACGAAAAAGATTTAAGTACGCACTCACAGTCATTGACATAGCTTCAAGATACAAAGATGCAGAACCATTAACACAAAAGAGTTGCTTCTGCTGTTGCTGTTGCCATACAACGATATACCAACGAGGCCTGCTAACTTATCCTCGCATGATTCAAGTCGATGTTGGAAAAGAATTTAAAGGTCGAGTGAATCAATTATTGTTAAAACATAGAGTTACCATTAAAAGAGGAAATCCCAGGAGTTCACAGATCACAGGCTTTAGTTGAAAACTTTAACAAACAGTTATCTGAAAGACTTTTTCCTACCAGTATCACAGAGAGCTGATTGACAATTCTCGCAACACAGAATAGGTTAGAAGACTGCCCTCAGTTTTGCGCGCAATGAATAATGAAGAATTTAAGGGTTAAAACCAGTACAAGCAATCAAAAACAAACAATAAATGTTGCTGAAGGAGACTCCAGTTCATCCGGCAAACTATTGCCGTTTGGTTAAAAGTAAGGTACCTTTATTTACCGGGAGAAGCAGAAGGGGACACTCGCATTAGGGCAACCGATCCAGTTTGGAGTGTTGATCCGTATGAAATAAAAAGAATTGTAAAAATGAATCCGCCCGTATATTATTTACGAGAAACTGACACAACAAAACAACCAGCTCCACAAAGATCTTTTGTGAAGGAAGAACTGCAGATAATCCCACCAGACACAGTTCCAGTTGCTTAATTAATTTACAAAAATATATTTGAGACTAAAATGGAAGCACAGAATGAAACAAGAATGATAAAGGAAGAGACCTTAGAATTAATACGGGAATCACATGATACGAGTTCTACTATTAAGGAACCCCCTGTGAGGGTTTACCAACACATGCTAAAACATCCAGATCCCTACAACCCAAAATCCCAAATTTTGATTATCAGATAGGGGGAAAAGAATATTTGAAATAATAAAAAAATTCGAACACGCCAAGCAAACATGAAAAACAATTTGGCTGAATTGGATAATGATATGATTGAGCTTATAATGAAACTTGAGGAAAAAGTTTTCTCCTGGCCCGAAACACTGCACATTTTAGGTCTTAAACCTCCAGTTGCTTAATTAATTTTTAATTTACGTAAATATATTTGAGTTTAAAATGGAAGCTCAGAAGGAAGCACAGAACGAAACAAGAATGATAAAGGAAGAGAACTTGGAATTAATACGAGAATCATATGATACGTGTTCTGCTATTAAGGAATTAATACGAGAATCATATGATACGTATTCTGCTGTTAAAGAAACAATTACGAGGATTCATTGGCACATGGAAACTGCATCCAGATCGCTTACAGCCCAAAATCCCAAATTTTGACTATCAAAAATGGGAAAAAGAATATCTTGAAATAATAAAAAAAATTCGAGCACGTCAAGCAAACATGAGAAAAAATTTGAATGAATTGGAAGATGATATGATTGATTTTCTAGATAAATTTCGGGAAAAATATGAGCCCGAATATAAACTCTTCGGTGAAGAAGATATGTAATTATAACGTTCTCCAGTCCCCAAATTGCATATGAAAACTCTGGATTAACAAATACTCGTTTAGTGTTTGTTCTATCTAATGACTTCTTTGTTACAACAGTGTGTTGATCTCATGCAGATTAGATCGCAGTTTTACGTTGTCATGATGAAAAGTATGTTTATTGAACAATGCTTCTTCGTAGTTGTCATGCGATATGTTTGACTGCACAACACTGCGAGAAAATTCCCTTTGCTTTCTTAATGATTTTCTCCTGGCTCGAAATACTGTACATTTTCGACCTAAACCAATAAACTCCTTGATCACTCCCCCAGATAATTCATCCTTCATCTTTCCTAAAACCTTCTTGTTAGTAATTGAATGCAAAGGCGAATCTTTAGGATAATCAGTGTGTCGTACCATCCCGCATGCCCTTTAGCTACTTCCATTTCCATGTCTTTATAGATGTCTTCAGTGGGGATATCTATAACAAAACTATCTGTATCTGTGTAAAGTACTCGACTCTGGATACAAGGCTTAAAGTAGTCATAAAGAAATTCTAACATCAAAAGCTTTGATAATTCTAAAACAGTAAACCCAATAAATAAGGTTTGTCTAATTTGACTTCTTTTTTTTCATCATTATGCCAAAAAGCTGATCATGAAATCTTCTAAAGTCCTGATAATTTGGTTTTGAAGTCAGCTTAATTGCTTCGTTCTCTCTGGTGACCAATCTGACATCTTTACGCTTGTGCGGATTTTCCATAGTCTTTCCGAAACAGCTGTTGTTCATCAGCTTGAAAAAGTCTTTTTCTGAAGCATCTGCGGTTTTAGTTCTAAATCAGTGTTCTTCATGATGTATGGTTTCATGAACTGTTCTTGATCAAAAGCAATTATACGATGAACAGCTGTTAACTTTAAACCATGCCTTAAATAAAATTGTAGAAGTCTGTAATGACAGACTAATTTTTTTTGTCTCGAAGATTAGGCACAAGTTTAGGCGGCTCTCTTGGATTCATCTTTAGACTTTCTGCTGCTAATGGGTAGTCATTATGTAGGTCATGGAGTTCATGAGGATATTCTAAGTCAACTTCTAGAATGAAACCGCGCTGTCGATCGGGCGTCAATCTGCTCAACCACTTTAATGCTCTTTGCACATTATTTGTATCACCGCCTTTGTACATTTCAAAGTTGCGTAATGGAAGTGATTGCGCCATAGCCCACCCATACAGATTGTTTGCATCTAAATACATGAGATAGTTAGACCTTTTACTTGGATCATAGTCGTCCAAGTATTTGTTGTTTGCTTTACAGTAATGATGCGACGCCATACTAATTCTTCCACGCAATCCGTTTCCAATCATCTGAATCATTGGTAAATCTGACAATAAATCAATCTGTACTCCAGTAAACTTTAAGAAAGCGTCCCAGCTCATCCGGGCGCAGAAATGTAATGCGCGGATCCAGGCTATAATGTTTCATGCAGGTCTTTCTATAATTTTCAAAAATATCCGCCAACAAACATGTATCAGCCATCAGGTATGCATCATGATAGTCTTCCATCGTTTTACAATCTAACTTCTGCCACGCATCTTGAGCATGCTGGTAATCAGAATCACTAATGCCCTTTCCTCTGAGACTAGAAAAGAACGCGTCTTTAGGCGGAAGTGTATCTTCGTCAAACCTTTCCCAACTGTTCATGTACTCATAAGGGTAAACACCCTTTTTAACAAGTGTTGGGTCAAAATATTATTCCGTTATTGGGCAGGACTTTAAGGACATAGCCAGCGCCTCTAATGATCCCATCAAGTGTTGCATAGAGTCATAAAAAGACATGTTATTTAAAGTGAAACACATGTACTTTTCTGATGACTGTGCAATGCATGTTATCCTGAAGGCGTCGTCTACTGCTTTCATTATAAGATAGAGTCGTAACCTCGCAAGTTATGAAAGAAGATGGGAAGCTTCCATGTCTTAGGATTAAAGTTTAGTTGAAGATTGCATTTACTGGGGCGCTGCTCCTCTAAACTTTCCGTTTAATGTGATCATGGTCTCTTACCCGTGGCCGCAAGGCCACCTGTCGGATTGGCTTCCTCGCTGTTAGACATTAGTTCTAAACCACAAATCCAACAATGTGTGGCTGAGGCAACTGTTGTTGGTCCTTCAGGAGTCATTATGATTTCAGATAAGTTTAGATTATTAGAACAGTTATTACGCCTTGCTGCATGCGTTCTAAGAAGTATTTTGCAGCATCTGGTCCTCTATATAATTCTGGCGTTGAATGAGCCCCATCCGACCTGACAATAACGAAAGCAAATGAACAAATCTGGTGATTACTCACTAAGGCTTTTTTTGGAAGTTTCTGTGGGGTTGGCCCTTCATAAGGAACAATGAGTGATTCGAAGTCTGCGTAAACAACATATGGACTCGTTTGCATCCGTTTTCCAGTTCTTAAAACTAACTTTAGATCCATATCCAGGTGGGGGCGTAATTAGTTCTGTATTACAGTCTACAGAACTTTTACAATGTTTTATATGTTCAAGCGCGGCTGGAACGGATGGGATTCTTGTTAAACATTTTCTACAGAATTCTTGTTTATGCCCATGTTTTGAAGTATGTGCTAATAATCTAACTCATTGTGCGTATCAATGTGTAATGTGGTAGCCCTGTTGGTGAAAACATTAGGAGTAAGTCCACATGACTTTTGGCCGGATCACCTATTGTTGGGCTGTCTTTAGACACTCTAATAGGCACCAAATTTGTTTCCTCATCCCATGTGTAGATATTAACAGTTATGGTTTGTTTTGTTCTTCAAACTGATTAATGGAATCCACGCTAACAGGAAGGATATTCCACTAAAGTTAAGATCATTGATGAAAGGGTTCATAGTTAGACGCTCTCTCTGCGTTTTTGCGGACGTAA
The DNA here is from genome assembly GCA_018398815.1 of Conus ventricosus. Taxonomy (NCBI): domain Eukaryota; kingdom Metazoa; phylum Mollusca; class Gastropoda; order Neogastropoda; family Conidae; genus Conus; species Conus ventricosus. The sequence continues at coordinate 50,087,510 of CM031627.1, forward strand.
TGCAGCCTTGCAAGAACGCACCACATGAAACATTTGTTGTCTGTATTCTTTATGTTTAGAACTGCTCTTTTTGGGGACTAATGCTGGAGGTAGTGGAATGTAGCCTTGCCTACAATCGGTGCATACTTAGCCTGTTTTAATCTGATCTCTATAGACTTCGCCCTCTGACCAACCAGAGCCTCTCATTTTGGCTTCTTCAGCGGCCACATCAAACTGTGTAAGCAGTTGGTCTGCCCAACCAGGCGTTAAGTCATTATGAGAAAGAATAACCTGTTGTTTAGTTGAGACCCAGACTTCTAGATTTTCTTCATTTATTGTTATATAGTCGATTAAAAAAAGCTAACATTACTTTAACTGGCGGGTCTATTGTTAGTTTACCTGGAACTTGAGAAATAGCATGAACAACGCTTGCCTGTACGTTGTTGGATCAATGACTTCTAGATTAATATCGTTTAAAGCTTTTGACAAACGCTCTCCCTTAAGCATTCCTTCAAACAATTCGTCTGGTCCTTCATACATCTTATCCATGTTGAGCTTTCTTTTCTAACTCAAACTATTTATTTAAATTTTTAAAAAAATACAACGACTCCCAAAGGCGTCTTAATCAGAATCAATATCAACGGTCTTTTTGTGCTTGGACTCATAAACTAAAGTATAAACGCCCTTTGATGTTGTTAATGTGAGCTGTTTAGAACAGAGTTAATGTCTCGTTTACTTTTTTTAAACATTCCTTTTTTATCTGCTCGGTGTCTGGCTGTTGAGAAAAACTTGCCCTTGCCTTTTTTGAAGATCAAACTTTTGTCTTTTATAGTCATTAAAATCGGCCTGGTAAACGACTAAATTCTTCATCCGTAATGTTTGAGTCAACTAGCGCTTTATTTATTGTCAGTTTAAACGAGCTAAGTTTAGCTGTTATTAGTTGAACCATAGCTGTGTGCTTTTGGAGTTTAGTTTTTAATTTTTTGCCAGCAGCACTTACAGCTAATGAACACAGACCGAGAGCTAAAGACAAACCGCCTAGAGGTAAAGCTGCGGGTGCACCTACACCTGTTGCTAAGAGACCTACACTTGTTCCTGCTGATAGAGCACTTACAGTTGATGCTCCAGTATTAACATATGTAACAGCATTACAGGCAGCAGAATACCTTCGTTTGGTTTTGCTGTATTTTGAAAGGTCTTGCTCTAGTTTTTGTTGCATTTGCGTAAAGTTTGTTAATCTGAAGGGGTTTTTTTGTTGGGGGTTTCTACTATCCCTTCTTTTGGCGACTCTAGCGTTGTATGCTCTTTTGGATAAAGCGTAACAGACATCCTTTTTTTAAAAATAAAAAAATAATTTAGTAATGTATATCTTTTAATCTGTTTCATGAATATTCAGCTGCGCATCATATATTAAAAAAATGTACATTAACTGGTTTATCGCCATCTTTTTCTTTATCAATTTGAATGTTTATTCCGTCTTTAACATTCTCTCACTTCCATGCAACTGATTATCCTCTGTCGATCTTAGGTCAATCCATAAACCGTATTTTGTTGTTAAATAATCATCAGTCTAACACTGTGAAGGTGTAGATCTTTAGACACAAGGTCTACTGTTGGATTTCTACCCCTCCCGCCTCCAAACAATTTTCTTATTTCGGTCAAAATGCTGATAAGGTCTAAGCCCGCTAGCGTAGATTTGGTTAGGACTACCCTCAATCGAACATTGTACTTTCGTTATTTTAGGATTAATAAACTTTTCACATCCTCTTTTGAATGGGGTTTTTCATCTTCACACAGCAATAAAAAACCTTTAAGCGATCTTGCTGCGGCACTAAAACTAAAATTCCATATAGCGTCATTCTTGCTTCTGGGATATGTTGTATGATGAATCACTCTTTCGTAATATATTGCTAATTTTGACTGATATTGTTGTTCAATCAGCCTTGCTAAATTAGGGTTGCTAACAACGTCAAACTCTAACGAGATGTCAGAAATGCTGTACTTTGCTTCGGTGTCTGATGATCTGATAACACGTTTGTATTCATTAAAAGTTAGTTCATATGACAATCTGTCTTTTAATGCTCCTTGAAAGTATGGCGCATGCGCTTTTAACAACTCAAAATCTAAGGAATAGAAAAGCGATTTCCATACGCAAAATTTACAGCTACATACTTTTTGCCGTCTTTAACATCTGCGGCGCCTATTCTATGTTTTAGTGCTTCTTCATTTTCGATTCCTTGAAACGCAAAGTCAGCCCTTTCATTCCCGGTTAGCCATAGATCAGAATAGGTTAAAAATATGTCTGCATTGTGTAAAGAAAATTTTTTCTTGCCCCTCAAGTTTTATAGAAATTTTCTTAACGATTGCCCGTCCTAGATTCTGCACAACTGTCCTGTTTGGGTCTGTTGCTGATCCGAGTTCTATTTGAAAGTAAGTTGCGCAGAGCCTGGCACAATCACTTCATCCGCTCCTAGGTCTGGAAATTTGACAGTAAGAATTTGATCTGCATCAATAGTAGAGGATTATTTTGGGAAAAGTAATATTCCGCTTATTTCCCTTCACGCCAAAGGGCTCTTTCAGTCTTCTATGCGGGTCAAGAATTGAGCCATATGCTTGTGACATTTTTATGAAGCAAAATAAAAAGTTAATTATTTAAAAAAATGGCAGGAATTGAAGATGAAGATTATGATGTTTTTGATCCTGGAGACGACATGAGTGAAACGGCCCTTTGATACAGCATCGCTCAGCGTCTCATTGCGGCGTGAATTAACAGAAAGTACGGTCGGAGCATTTTACAAAAGTTTAGGCTTAAAACCCACCGAATTTATAGATCCTAATGATTTGAAGTAAAAGATGATGGTCATTTGTATGTGAAAAACGATCAAGGAGAACTGTTCAGCTTACAGCTAAACGAGACCCATCAAAGTTTTTAGCCGTGGTTCAATTAGACAAAGACTCCCTATGAGCGTACAAAATCCCTTGGCATTGCTAAACCAAAATTAGATAGGGAGGCAGCTGCTAACTTCAAAACACACTACAAGAACTCCCAACAGATAGCCAAATACAAAACATTGAACTTAAAGATTTAAGTCAAACAGCAGACAAAATAATAGATGCAGAAACCAGGTTTTCAGAAGAAACAGTACCAAAAACAATTGTTGATTCCTCGATACCCGAGCAAGACCTAGTGGTCCCTAATCATGCTTTAAGAACCATCAGAGACGAATTAAACAAAAAGTCAAAAAAAGTGGATGAACTAAATGAGCATATAAAAAAAGAAGAAGGAAAACTCGGTGAGGCTGATGACGCCAACTTAGGACTTGATGTTAAAGAAGAAATAACCAAAAGAATAAAAGAACTTAAAATACAAGATCAGCAATACTAAAAGAGTTGTCTACTTACCAAGAACAATTACGATCTCAAGCGACCAGAATAAGAGAAACTATCCAAAAAATTTTATATGAAGACACAACACTAGCAAACGAATACGAACGTTGTTTAGCAAGCAAGGAGTCACATTAAACCCAAACGTTATTAACAGCCTTAGGATTTGCAATAAGTACACTGGTGATGGCTATTACAGGTGGCGGTGGTGCTGGGCTAGTGCCTCCGCCGCCATCGCCTCCATCGCCGCCTGATAAATCATGGGTAAAAAAACAGCTTGATCATCTTGCGGGTTTATTAAAAAAAATAGCCGGTAAAGCCGTGGACGCTTTTACCTGGCATATTAGGGGGGATTGTTAGCTGGCTTTTGTCTACTGCAAGCAAAGTAGTTGGCTTTATGGCCGAGCACTTATGGGCATTAGTTCTCTTAATAGTCGGGTTAATTTTTAGTAAAATAAAGACCAAGTAATCCTAAGCAAGTTAATCCAAAAACAAGCGCTGTCTTTTCTATATTCATGGTCATTATTTATTTTAATATCAACGGTCTCTGGGCTTTGGACCTTGGGGATTGGATGACATATTCTTGGGGGGTCATCTTGTTTTTTTACTGCTTGCAATATTACTGGCTCAGAATTTTTTTCGTTTTTTCGACCTTCTGTTCGTTGCCTGCCACAAGGATTTCATTATTGTAGTTTATTATTGTTCCTATCTGGAGTCTGAGGTCAGAAGGCAGCATGTATAAACCAGTGCCAACAGCAAAGTCTACTTTCGATCTTGCAAATTGTAAAACATTTTGGTACCTTTTTATACTTGAAAGGTAAATCAACTGTAGAATTAATGGCGTCCTCTAAATTTGCTAAGTATTGTTTTTGTGCATCAAACCAGTAGAAGGATCAGTTATGCTCGATCTCGTTTGTGCTTGCGAGCTAGCAAACACCAAACGTAAGTACGAACAGAGTCGTTTATTCGTTCTATTCCTGCTTTAGTTAGGCCCTTAGAAGTGTCTAAGATAATGTTGTCCATGCTGTTTTATTTCTCTTGCTCTATGGACCCTAGGTGAAAAAGCTGTGCCTGAAGAGAAAGATGTGTAAGGAGGATTCCAGGCATAGTTTTTAAATTTCTGTGCACACCCCAAAAATAAGGGGTGCCTAGACCATGATTAAGATCCAACTTTTGTAAAGTCTGTCTTGACCTTAATATTGAATTCGTTACAGATCCTTTCAAAAGCCTTCATGTCTATTCTGTTGCTGAATGGATTAAACGTTTGTCATTTGGCAATGGCGCTTGCAGTTCAGTCAAAATACGTCTGAAGGTGTAATAAAAATGAAATCTGTACACTGACCTCACCAAGGATCAGGGTGATTTAAATGATCAGCATACGACACTCCACACCCAGTTGATGCACAAAACACAGCAAAGTTTAACTGGTTCTGATAAAACTGCATCGGATGACTAAACCACACTTTCGGTATGTGGTCCTTTTTAATAGGAGGGTTAAGATAGCTCTTCAATGGAGTACTAACCTTTACTTGAAAGGCGTCAGACTGAGTCGCAGAAATGTCAAGAGTATCAGTTGTTATATTTTTAAGATTGTAGTGCGGCCCAGCAGAATATTTTGCATCAGTATATTTAAATGCAGTCATTTTTATTTCGTTTAAAAAATGTTTGTAACAATAAAAACCAAGACCGTCCTTTGTTTTTTAGAACATGCTATTGATAACAATTGCGGAACCAGAATGGTTGCACTTCACGAAATATTCTACAAAGTCGTATGGTTTAATATAACCGAATCCAAGGAGAATAATAAGATACTAAAAGTTGACAAAACAGGGGCCAAAGTTGGCCCGTTAACAATCCCTGATGGTTATTACGCGTTTTGCTCACTAAAAGAAGCAATGAGTAACTTTGACATTGCCCTCAAACTTAACAATGCAAATCTAAAAACAATGTTGACCTTCAAACCTGAAGAAGAAGAAAATAGGGAACTATTTTGATAAAGAGCTAGCTAAAATGTTTGTCTTTACAACTGCCGATCGGTCCATTCATAGTTTTAGAGTTGCAGCAAACAAAACTACTTATGAGGGAGAAAATCCGCTCGATCTTGCATTACATTCATTACTCTATGTTCATTTGGATGAGCTGAGCACTGATGAAAACTTATATGATGGAAGGCCCTCAACTGTTTTAAGAGCTCTTCCGTCAGGGAAAGCTGCATATTGCGATTATGAAATTATACAATTCCCTAATTTACAGTTTAAAAGATTAGTTTGTGGGAGGGTCGGATCATTTAATATAAAAATCAAAGACAAAGCAGGAAAGTTGTGGAAATGTTATAACCTACACATTGTTTTAGAAATAAAATAATAAGTTGTTCTAAAAATGTCGCGTGGGCCAGAAAAATCGGGAGTTACATTAGCGCCTGTGATGTGTATAACTTTAGAATTAAAAGACCTTGCAGACGTTGCGGGCTTTGGAACAGAATGGTGAAATAGGCGCTTTGTATGGTTTTGAGTACACTAAAGATGGTGATTTTAAACGCAAAGAGGTTGGCGACAACAAAAAGTTTCCTAAACTAGAGCAAACTGCGCAATGTAGAAGCAAATAATGCTGGCCAGTAAAGAATAAAAATAGTTCGAAAAACCCGACAGCAAATGGCACTTAGAACCATATTTAGAATGGGACATAAAATTTGAATTCATAGCCCATTTACATTTTTTAGCCGTCAAAAAGTTTCAGAAAAGCATTCAACTCTGACCCTTTACATGTAAGTCTTATGCCAGAGACAATAGTCGGAAAGAGATTGAAATAAAGCCGTATGGGAATAAACAGTACATCCTCCACAGAAGAGAATCAGTTTTGAAAGATGCTTCTACAAAATTACAGTTCATTCCACAAATGAAATTAGGGGACACGTTCACAATGATATTTGAAATTTCTGTCTTAAAAGATGACGGAAGGAATGGGGTTGTGGGTGTTAGTAGCGTCCTTTTAAAAGGAATTCTAATTAGCTGCAAAAATTAGACGTTGACAGTCTTAAAGTTACTGTCGTCGTTCTTTACGATGGTGGGGGGATTAAAGGGCGTTACAACCAGTGACAAAATCAATAAAATTAAATGAAACAAATCTTACAGAACTAAATTGGATTAATCTTACCATTTAGATCTTATAGGATTTTATTATACTGAACAAGTTTTGACAGAGAGCATGATAAAACAATAACTGGATTAGATTAAATTCTTTTTATAAAAACTATGGAACAGTTAAACTTTATGACAAAACTCCTCATTGTTCATTATTTGTGGACAGACTGGTTGTGGAAAAACAATATTTGTCCTAGACCTATTACAAACAGTTTATCGCTTATAATTTTGATCATATTGTGATTTTCTGTCCAACACTTAATGGAACAAAGCATATCATGATAGAAGGTTTATATGGACAGATGATAACATATATTTAGTTGATCCCAGCAATAAACTGAGTGAGTGTTTAGAACAGTTTTATAAACTGTTGAAGGGAACGCAGACACTTTTATTATAGATGATGGGTTTGGCAGAAGAGACATAGTTAAAAGAGAAACTCTTCATCAAAACTAGCTTTTAGTGGAAGACATGCTAGGATAAGTGTGTGGATTTTATGTCAAAAATATAAACTCAGTTTTAAAGACTTTAGAGAACAGTTAAAGACTGTAGTTTTATTTCACATGAAAGACAGAGACTCATTTGATGAATGTTTGCGCGAAAATGATGTTATTGAAATGATCAGGAAAACATAGGATTAAGCAAAAACTGAAATCTAAAAAGTTTAGTAAATTAGTATTGAAACGGATAATCCTACACAATATGTTTGTTTGTAGGGTTATAGTTAGAGAACTAATAATGCCGATTTCTATCTAAAAAATGCCGAACTTGTTGAGGGCATTTTTGAGATAGAATCGGCATTTATTAGTTCTCTGAAGAGAAGAAGAAGAGAAGAAGAAGAAGAGAAAAAGAAGAAGAAGAAGAAGAATAGGAAGGAAGAGAAGAAGAAGAAGAAGAAGAAGAAGAAGAAGAAGAAGAAGAAGAAGAGAAAGAAACAAGAAAAGGAGAGGAAGAAGAAGAAGAAGAAAAAGAAGAGACGACAAAGAGAAGAAGAAGAAGAAGAAGAAGAAGAACAAGAAGAAGAAGAAGAAGAAGAAGAACAAGAACAAGAACAAGAAAAGAAAAAGAAGAAAAGGAGAGGTAGCCATTCA
>CM031627.1:50098635-50106135 GCA_018398815.1 Conus ventricosus
CCCTTTTGAAGTTCTTAAAAATTTTCGTGTCTTCGTTCCGGAATTTATCTTTGAAAATAGAGTTGACTCATGAGGTTCCGCAGCACTATGTAAAAATTTAGAGGTTCATACTTCAACTTCTTCTTCATCTTGAATCTTTTCATTTAGTGTAAGAACAATAGGGAAATGATCACTTCCTAATGTGTCTTCCTCTGTTATCCAATTAGCATTCAATGATATATCGGAGATACTAACGTTAAGTCAATAGAGGTTGGCCTGTGATTTGAAACATCAGGAACTCTTGTTATACTTCCATCATTCAACAGAACTAATTTGGAATCCACAATATTTTCAACAAAGCGATTACAATGTTGTGACAGAGCAATCTGGTTCCCAAAACGGAGAATGTGCATTGAAATCTCCCAATATGATCCAATTTTTTTTCTGAAGAAGGAAGGTGTCTTATCCAGTCTGAATTATCTGTGTTGGGGCCTTTTGGATAATATACAGAAAGTATATTTATACTAGAATCTTTGCTCATTTTTAATGATAACCCGGTAATAAAAAATTCTTCTTTATCTTTAGCTGTTGAATTGAGGTCTAACTTCAAAGATCTATAATTAAGATCTGATCTAACATATATTGCAGTCTGAACTCTTTTAGTTGGTGTACTACAGTTATATAGAGGAGGGTAGTAGAATCCCTTGAATGAGGTAATTTGCTTGGTTCTACAATACAGAGACTGCAAAGCCAAAATACAAAAGTTGTTGGAATAAATGTAGTTCTCAAAATGAAGTAGATTTTTTAACGATGGATCTACAGTTCCATTGTAGAACAGTAATGCAATTGTCAACATGTTTCATAATAATTGGTAGAATAAAACGTTATAAACAGACGTTGGGCAAAGTCAATAAGGTTGAAAGATGGGGACCCAAGGTTTGTCGAGAGCACCAGGGGAAAGGCACTCTGGAGATGCGCGCAGGCCTGTAGCCGTTGCTGGATGGTCCCCGATGACCACTGAAACCATGTCCACCGCAGGGTATTGGGGGCGTCTCCTGTGGGGCCGTTCCCAAAGTCCGTGTTGTCCTCGTCCTTGTTTCTTGTTGTCTTGGTCCTTGTTCTTGTTGTCCTGGGCCTTGTTCGTGTTGTCCTGGTCCTTGTTCTTGTTGTCCTGGTCCATGTTCTTGTTGTCCTGGTCCTTGTTCTGTTGTCCTGGTCCTTGTTCTTGTTGTCCTGGTCCTTGTTCTTGTTGTCCTGGTCCTTGTTCTTGTTGTCCTGGACCTAGTTCTTGTTGTCCTGGTCCTTGTTCTTGTTGTCCTGGTCCTTTGTTCGTGTATGTCCTTGTCCTTGTCCGTGTTGTCCTGGTCCTTGTTCTTGTTGTCTTGGTCCTTGTTCTTGTTGTCCTGGTCCTTGTTCTTGTTGTCCTGGTCCTTGTTCTTGTGTCCTGGTCCTTGCCCGTGTTGTCCTGGTCCTTGTTCTTGTTGTCCTGGTCCTTGTTCTTGTTGTCCTGGTCCCTTGTTCTTGTTGTCCTGGTCCTTGTTCGTGTTGTCCTTGTCCTTGTCCGTGTTGCCCTGGTCCTTGTTCTTGTTGTCCTGGTCCTTGTTCTTGTTGTCCTGGCCCTTTTTGTTTTTGTTGTCCTGTCCTTGTTTTTGTTGTCCTGCCCTTGTTTTTGTTGTCCTGGTCCTTTTTTTTTGTCGTACCTTGTTTCCATCATTAAAATCTCATTTTTACCGTCCTTGAATTTTTGCTACATGACCACTTCACCCCGCCATTAGGGCACCACACTTGTTTCGGGAGAGTGTCAAAAGGCGAGGCAATGCCTTTTTTTTTTACTTCTGCGTAAAATTTTTCCCCGGTACACGTGGTACTCATCAGCCGAGGGGGAACTGGAATAAAAACCCACGTGCTAGTTTGTTTGACGCCGTTTACAACCGCCCCTCCGTTTCGATTTTCATTCCAAGGCCTTCGAGCGCTGTGCCCAGCACGGTGCGTGTTGAACATCTTCTCTGAACAAGTGTGTTCAGGTAGAATGAACTTGGGCCGTTGATTGTAGAGAGCGTGTGTTCCCTTTCCCCCCCAACCCTCTGGCCCCAACCGGCCCCGTGCAGGACTTTTACTCCCAGAGAGGGGAGAGAGAGAGAGAGGAGAAAAGAGAAGGGGAGAGAGAAGGAGAGAGGAGAGAGAGGGGGGAGAGAGAGAGGGGAGGGGAAAAGAGAAAAAAAGACAGACAGACAGGTAGGCAGGCGACAGACAGACACAGAGGAGAGGAGGGGGAGAGAAGAGAGAGAGGGGGGAAGAAAGAGAAGAGAGAGAGAGAGAGAGAGAGAGGGGGGGGGGGAGGGTAATCGAGAGAATATGGTTCAACGGTGGGCGGAAAATCATCAATTTTTTGACTGGTTACCTCGCTTTTTGAGGAAAAAAACGTGGTTGGCCCCAAAAAGGGGGCTGATAGTGTTGATTGTGTGTGTGGTGTGTGTGTTGTGTGTGTTGTGGGGGTGTGTGTGTGTGTGTGTGGTGTGTGTGGGTGTGTGGTGTGTGTGTGCTGTGTCGTGTATTCGTGTGTGTGGGGGTTTGTGTTGTGTGGTGTGTGTGTGTGTGTTGTTTTGGGTGTGGTGGTGGTGTTTTTGGGGTGTGTGTGTGTGGTGCACGCGCGCTGTGTTGTGCGTGTAGGTTGTGTGAGTCAGTCCCTTAATGAATGAGTTTGGAGAGGGGGTTGTGTGTGTGGTGTGTTGTGTGTGTGGGGTGTGGTGTGGGGTGTGTGGGTGGTGTGTGTTTGTGTGTGTGGTGTTGTGTGTGTGGGGTTGTGGTTGTGTGGGTGCGCGCGCGCGGCAGTGATTGGGGTTGTGGTTTTGTGTGGGTGGTGTGTGTGTATGTGGTGTGTGTTGTGTGGGTGTGTGCGCGTGCATGTGTTTGTGTGGTGTGTGTGTGGGGTGTGTGTGTGTGTGTTGTCGGTGTGGTCTGTGTGTGTCTGTGTGTGTTGTGTGGTGTCTGTGTCTGTGTCTGGTTGTGTGCTGTGTGCATACGAGAAAGAGGAGGAGGAGGATTTAAAGATTGAGAAGGAGAAAAGAAGCTAGAGGAGGGGGAAAAAATGGAAAAAGGGGAGCAAAATTTTTAAAGGAAAACAAAAAGGGGGAGAAAAAGAAAAAGAGAAGGGGAATTTTAAATTTAAATGAAGAAAAAAGGGGGTGAAGGCGGGGGTGAAAACTACAAAAAAAGGGAGGAGGCGGAGGGGGGGAGGAGGAGGAGGGGAGGAGGGGGAGGGGAAAAGGGGGGGGAGGAGGGGCGGGGGAGGAGGGGAGGAGGGGGGGAGGAGGAGGAGGGGGGAGGAGGGGCAGGAGGGGGGGGAGGGGAGGGGAGGAGGAGAGGAGGAGGAGGGGGGGGGCGGAGGAGGGGGAAAGGGAGGGGGGAGGAGGAGGGGGGAGGAGGAGGGAGGAGGAGGAGGAGGAGGAGGAGGGGGGAGGGGAGGGGGGGGAAAAGGGAGGGGGAGGAGAAAAATGAAGAAAAAAAAAGGGGGGAAAAACCAGAGAATGACAAGGGAACAAAAGGTGATAAAATGGGCCCCAACAAGGGGGTGATTGTTGACCCCCCTCCCCTGCCGCCCACATGACTCACGGATTCCTCAAGGTGTACACCGTGGAATGAGGTCACAGTTGAAGACTAACAGGAACAAAAAAAACGTAATGTTAAAAACCCCAAACACCAACACACACACACACACAACACGCACACCCCACACACAACACACACACACACCACACACACACCCCCACACCAACACCACCACACCACACACCACACCACACACACACCACCACACACCCGCACCACACCACACACCAAACCACAAAAAATGACATCGTAGCTTAACTATCGAATATAGAGTGGCTAGACAAAAGGGGCACCCCTGATTTTTTGGGAAGTTGATGAAAAAAGAGGGCAGTAAAAAACAGAGGGCAGTAAAAAAGAGGGCGTGAAAAGAGAGGGCAGTGAAAAACCAGGGCAGTAAAAAAAAGAGGGCAGTGAAAAAAACAAGGGCAGTGAAAAAAAGAGGGCAGGAAAAAGGGGGCGCAAGAAAGAAATCAGAAAGAAAACGGGCCCAAAAAGAAAAAAGTGGTGGTACAAACAAGAGATTACAGTGTGGGTAATATGCAGAAAGAAAAAAAAGATGCAGTGAGAAGGACCAGTAAAAATTACGACGCTGAAAAAAGGGAATGTGGGGAAAAAAGAAAACACAAACAAAAGAACTGGGGGGAAAAAAAGAAATGAAAAAATAAGGGATGACTGAAAAAAAAAAAAAAAGCCCGGGGGAAGAGTGTAGAAAAATTTCCCCTGAAAAAGATGGCGTGAGAAAGGCGTGGTTTCTCAAAAAAAAAAAAGAGAAGAGGGGAAAAAAGGAAAAGACAGAGACAGACAGACGGGGCAGAGAGAGAGAGTAAAGAGAGAGAAAGGGGGAGAAGAGAGAGAGAAGGAAAGGGGGGGCAGAAAGAGAGGGGAAAGAGAGAGAAAAGGGAGAGAGGGGGAGAGAGGAAGAGAGACGAAAGGAAGAAACATGACAATAAAACCATAAACAGTGAAAAGGATCACAGAAAGAAGAGGGCAGAGAAAAAGGGCATGGCAGAGGGAAAAAAGATTGCAACAAAAAAGAAAGCGACGAAAAAAGAAGATTTGTGGAAAAGATGCAGTGCGGGGAGATGAGCAAAAGACAGCAAAAAAAATGAGATGGAGAAAGAAAGAAAAGGTTTGGGAAAAAGGAAAAACAAATGGTAGTGGAGGAGAAGAGAGGAGAGAGAGAGGAGAGAGAGAGAGAGAGAGAGAAGAGAAGGAGAGGGGGAAGAAAGCAGTGGGAAGGGAAAAAGGGTGAAGAGATGGCGCTAAGGAAGATTGAAAAAAAAGAGTAAAAGCAGGCAACAGATTTCCCAAAGAGACCTGAGGTGGAAAATAGAAGGGGGGGAAAAAAACGATGGGGGGGTGAAAAAAAAAAATGACAGTGAGAGAGGGCAAATCAATGGAAAACACGTGACAAAAAAAAATGAGCACACAGTTGCATGCATTGAGGGCCACACCTTCTAACATACAACAGATAAGAACAAGGAATGGGGGAAATGTGCGTTGGAGCAGGGGGGGGGAAAATGGGGGTGAGGTTTGGGGGGGGGGGGGGAGGGGGGATTGCCCCCCAAGCATTTCACGAGTCTGGGGGGATGTAAAGAAGACCCCCTGCCCCGCACTGGAATCATGTACCGTTAGAAAAATGGAGAACATCCAAAAGTTGGGTGGTCCCCCCATCTTACTGTCTGCTGCTGGGGGCTGGCTTGGGGGCTTTCCCCCTCTCTTCTCTCTCTCCCTCTCCTCTGATGTGATGCATGGACAAAAACAGGATCAAAGAATGTCCGCTTTGGGGGTTTACACCCCCCCCCCCCCCCCCCCCCCCCCCCCCCCCCCCCTCTTTCCCCCCCCCGCCCCTTTTCCCTCCTTCCCCCGCACCCCCCCCTTTCCCTACGGGATTTCTTCCCGGCTTTTGTATTCTTTTGTTTGATTTTGTTTTTGCCTGCCTAAGCATCTGTTTCGTTGTTTCTGTTTTGTTTTCTGTCTCCCCTCTCTCCTTCTTTCTTTCTTCTTCTTCTTCTTTTTCCCCCTGCCCCTGTCGCTACTCTTCTCTCTTTCTTTCCTTTTCCTTTTCTCCTCTCCTCCTCTCTCCTCTTCCTCCTCCTCCCTATCTCTTTTCTCTCCTCTCTCTTCTCTCTCTCCTTTCTTCCCTCCTTTTCTTCTCCATATCTTTTTTAAAATCTTTTTTCGGGCTTTCCAAAAAAAACCCAAAAAAATTTTTTTTTTTTTTTTTCGGGTACTTATCCTCCTGATTTGGAAAAAAACGAAAATTTCACTCGAAATGTGTTCGTCTTTTAAAAAAACCAAACAAAACCCAAACCCCAATTTTTTTCTTCATAGGTGAAAAAATTTTTGAATTTTTCCCCACCCGCAAGGGAATAGGTGTTGTTTCAAAAAAGGGGGCAAGGGAAAAAAAAACAAAACAGGGGTTGTTGTCCCGGGGTTCCATATTATTTGGTTGAAAAACCCAAAAACCGACCATTCCCCGTTTTTTTTTTTAAAGCAAACCTATACCTTTTATTTGTATTTTCGACCGAAAGCCCCAAGGAAATACAGGGAAGGTGAGGAGGGTTTAAAAGTTTTTTTCGAATTTCCTGCCAGCAAACTTAAAAAAACTTTAAAAATTTTTTGGTTGACAACCCTAGTCCCCGAACAGAAATTTTCTGCTTTAAAAACTTTTTTTTTTTACTGTTCTTTTTGACCAAAACCCTATCACCCTTCCTCCCTTTCCAAACCCTTGTTTTGGCCTGACAAAAAACTGCCGGGGGGAAAGAACAAACAAAACCTCCAAAAAGGGGGGAAAACCCAAGCTGGGGGCCTTTAATTTTTTCCCCTTTCCAAAAAATTTCCCCTAAAATTTTTTAAAAAATTGGGTTTTTGAAAATAATTAAAATATATATTATTATTTAAATTATAATATATTAAACAAAATTTATTTAATTGGGTTAGAAAAACGAAAAATTTTTAAAAAAGCCCCTTTCGGACTTTGGGGAAAATTTTTTTAAAAAAAAAAAGGGATTTTAAAATTTTTTCCGGGGAAAATGTTTTTTATCATGGCATTTTTATTTGGAAAATGAGGGCAGAAAAAAAAAAACCCCCAGTTGTTGTCGTTCATAGGCTGAAACAATTCCGACCATTTCCCTACCACGCAAGGCCAATATGACCGTGTTGTATTCAGGACAGGAAAGGGGCCAAGGAAACAGAAAGCAAAAGGCGAGGAGTGTGACTTCACCCCGTCCGATCTGTCTGCCAGCCTCACTTAATTTGTTAGACAATACGACAAAAGTCACGACAGCATGGAACTATCTGTTCTGGCTTTACTTTTTTTTTTACTGTTTTCTGACCACCACCGCTATCACCCTTCCCTCCTACCCTGTCTGTATCTTTGCCTGCACCGAATACACTGTCCAGCAATGGAACACTACACAGCTTGGCACAAGGTGACCTGGACAGCTGGTCATTAACTGTTTCTTCCAATAGAATAATTCCCATATGACACCCGTGTAGACAATCAAAGTGGTAATGAAAAACTATGTAAACATATATCTGACGTGGTATGTGAGCGAAGTCATCAGTAACAGCGACACAGATTTTCATAGCACTTGAAAGAGAGTCTTCGTTGCACGAGGAAATCTGTGTATGACAGATCGTAGTCGTAATTATAAAGATTCTCTGAGCTGAACAGTCATTGACAGCTCATTCAGACAATACTATTACCATACGAGACATCATGCTAAAATTTGAGAGAAACGATCATGAACATAAATGACTGCCTGTGGGCTTTGGAGGAAGAGATCAAAGGCAACGCAACTCCCAACACGTAGGTCGAAACCCAAAGTCTTAGGGATCCTTTGGGATTGCTTCACTCTCGCAACTGTTCATAAATATTTTGGAAAATCTGATTGACTGTATATATAT
>CM031627.1:50113635-50116135 GCA_018398815.1 Conus ventricosus
TAGCGCGAATCCTCGTGCCTGAAATCTCACCGTCAGGACCGTGAGTGAACGCGTGAACGCCGCGTGAACAGCCTGGACTGATCAGCTCGTTGTGCACACACAGATTCAAAATTTTAAAGCAGATGGAGAAGAACACTTGACCATCCCACCATTGTCACACCATTCTTCCCATGTGACATAACCATATATGGCAAGACAACAAAATGTGGTCAAGCCATACTGGTGAACCACGATCAACGGGTGTTGTATGCCATAGACTCTGTGTCCTAGTCGGCAAGGACGTTAACTAAACTGGATGAAACATGTGCTCCAACATACCTGTTAATATTTACAAATGAAACAGATGGCGATCAAAGACGAAGACGGCGCAAAATCCAGCAACCACCAGCCTGTCTGTGTTTGTGTAATTTGAATCCCTGACACATTCATTTTACTTTCACAGAATCCAAAACAGAACTACAGTCTGAGGAAGTAATTTCCAGAGTTCAGTCTCCTGGTAAGGGAGATAACTCTCTCCCTCCCTCCCTCCCGTTCAGATTGCTCCTGGTTGGTTGGTTTGGCTGGGTGAGGAGAGCGCTTCTCGTGGTCCCACTGACACTGTCGGTTGTATCTTTTCTATAAAAGCATGTTTAGAATCACAGCAAAACTTACTCATATGACATCTACCGTCACTCTTTGTTTCACATGTCTGCAAGTATCGTAAGAAATAGGACTAGATCTCCATGTCACGTGCCATAAGGTCTCTGTCTACAGATATTCGTAATTGCTGCGTTGAGTGTATCAGCTGTCATCTGTAAATTGTGACTTTTCTGTCACCTTTCTATAATCTGTCTGATATTTTCATGACTGCAAGATTGTGTTTGTTGTCATACCCTCCATAGCCACCAACATTTGGGTGAAAGGAAATGTACATTTTTTTTCATTTCACAGAGAGAGAGAGAGAGAGAGAGAGAGAGAGAGAGAGAGAGGAGAGAGAGAGAGAGAGAGAGAGAGAGAGAGAGAGAGAGAGAGAGAGAGAGAGAGAGAGAGAGAGACTTAACGTTGGGTCAAAGATCCTTGTCTTCCACAAACAACATTATGGGCTATTCTTTTTTATATTCTGCAAAAACACATAGCAAGGTCATTTTATAAAAAGAGAACAATGAGAATAAAAGCAAGAATGATTATTAACAACACTCATGATGACGACGACAACGACGACGACGACGACGATGATGATGACGACGACGATGATGAGGATGATGATGATGATGACGATGATGACGATGATGATGATGACAGTAATAATACTAGTCGAGTTAAACAAATCAGAGTAAGAATGAAAAGAAACCAACCGACCGAAGCAATACAAAATAAAGCACAGACATAGATAGGAACACTTTGTTCGCCTACACGTGCGTGGGCTCGTCTATTCCTGTATGCGTGAGAACAAATTTCAAATGTATTTTAAAGTTTTTCAATCAGCACCCTACCTATGGTCTGAATCATCGCCGCCCTCCCCCCTCCCCCCCCCCCTCCCCACGTCCTTCTTTCGATGTGTGTGGTGTGTGTGTGTGTGTGTGTGTGTGTGTGTGTGTGTGTGTGTGTGTGTGTGTGTGTGTGTGTGTGTGTGTGTGTGTGTGTGTGTTGAGTGTGTGTGTGTGTGTGTGTGTGTGTGTGTGTGGTGTATGTCTGTATGTGTGTCTATTAGTGCACGGGCGAGCATGTGCACGCATACACGCACACACACACACACACACACACACACACACACACACACACACACACACAACACACACACACACACACACACACACACACACACACACACACACACACACCACACACCACCACACTGTATCTCCCCCCCTCTCTCTCTCTGTCCTTCTTCCCTCCTCCTCCTCCTTCCCTTTCTTCTCCTCCTCTTCTTTCCAGCTCCCCTCCCCTTTCTGCCCCATCCTCCCCGCCTTTGCCCCAGCCAGATCCCTCTCCATCCTAACAGATGGCACTAAAGGGAGGTCACTGTCTGTGTGTTGCAGTCAGCCCTGGTGTCCACTGAGCGAGTGTTGAAGAGGGATGGAGGCTGGGGAGTATCATGCTAAGGGGCTTTAGTTGACCGTGATGATGACACACATGATGATGATGATGCCAATCTGAGCCACCAAGTGTTTGGGCTCAGAGACACTGGGCGGTCGTTAGCCGCCGAAAGAATGAGGCGGCAGGGAGACAGACCAACAGACTGATAGAGAGACAGACAGATGGACGATAGATGTGGACCTAGAAAGAGTGAGTGAGGAAAGGGTACACACACATTCACACAGATAGACAGATAGACAGACACAGACACAGACACAGACACACACACACACACACACACACACACACACACACACACACACACACACACACACACATACACACACACACACACACACATTCCTTCAGGACAAAACAAACCCCAGCAAAGTCATGTTGATTATCCTCCAGCCGACTACCAGGCCACAACAGGGCCATATGCAAG
>CM031627.1:50121135-50138635 GCA_018398815.1 Conus ventricosus
TGCCATCTCCTTCTTTCTGCTGTCTGGTATCTTTCTACTAGCTCCTTCTCACTGCCATCTTCTTCTTTCTGCTGTCTGTATCTTTCTACTAGCTCCTTCTCACTGCCATCTCCTTCTTTCTGCTGTCTGTATCTTTCTACTAGCTCCTTCTCACTGCCATCTTCTTCTTTCTGCTGTCTGCTATCTTTCTACTAGCTCCTTCTCATCTGCTATCTCCTTCTTTCTGCTGTCTGTATCTTTCTATCACCCTTTTTTCTCACCTCTATCTCTTTCTTTCGGCGATATTATCCCACACTGTAATGTCTTTGCTTGTACGACCATCTCTGTCTCTTCTGCCATCGTTTTCCTTTTGTCATCTCTTTCTTGCTGCCCTCTGTTTTTCACTGCCCTGTGTTTTTCACTGCCCTGTGTTTTTCACTGCCCTGTGTTTTTCACTGCCCTCTGTTTTTCACTGCCCTGTGTTTTCACTGCCCTGTGTTTTTCACTGCCCTCTGGTTTTTCACTGCCCTCTGTTTTTCACTGCCCTGTGTTTTTCACTGCCCTCTGTTTTTCACTGCCCTCTGTTTTTCACTGCCCTCTGTTTTTCACTGCCCTCTTTTTTCACTGCCCTCTGTTTTTCACTGCCCTCTGTTTTCACTGCCCTCTGTTTTTCACTGCCCTCTGTTTTCACTGCCCTCTGTTTTTCACTGCCCTCTGTTTTCACTGCCCTCTGTTTTTCAGTCAACTTCTCCAGACAAATCAGGGCGTCGCCTCGTCATAGCCACTCTATATGTCGATAGTTAAGCTACGATGTCATTTATTGTGTTGTGTGTGTGTGTGTGTGTGTGTGTGTGTGTGTGTGTGTGTGTGTGTGTGTGTGTGTGTGTGTGTGTGTGTGTGTGTGTGTGTGTGTGTGTGTGTGTCTTTTGTGTGTGTGTGTTGGGTTTATAACATTACGTTTGTTTGTTCCATGTTAGTCTCTCAAGCTGTGACCTCATTCCATCGCGTGGTGCCAGGCTTGAGGAGATCCTGTGAGATCATGAGGGTCTGTGCAGGGAGAGCGGGTCAACTATCGATCCTCTTGTTGTCTTCATTCATCACCTTCTGTTCCCTTGTCATTCTCTGGTTTTTCTCCTCTTCTTTTTCTCCGTTCACCCTCCTCCTCCTTCCTCCTCCTCCTCCTTCCTCCTCCTCTCCTCCTCCTCTCCTCCTCCTCCTCCTCTTCGTCTCCTTTTTTCTGATAGTTTTCACCTCCTTCTTCACCCTTTTTTCTTCATTAATTTAATTCCTTCTTCTCTTGTTCTTCTTCTCCCTTTTCTGTTTTTCCAGTTATCATATTTGTCTCCTCTTTTTCCACTTTTTTCTCATCCTCTAGCTTCTTTTCCCCCTTCCCTTCTCTTATATCTTAACTCTCCTCCTCCTCTTACTCTTGCGCACACACACACACACACACACACACCACACACACACACACACACACACACACACACACACACACACACACACACACACACACGCGCACACCACACACACACCACACACACCCGGCGCGCACACACACACCACACACAACACATACACACCGCACACACCACACACACACACACACACACACACACACACACACACACCACACACACACACACACACACAACCACACCCGCGCGCCACACACACACACACACACACCGCGCGCCACGCAGCACACACGCACACACACACACACACACGCACACACACAACACACACACACACACACACACATACACACCACACACACAACACACACACACACACACACACCACTCATTCATTTACGCACTGACTCACACAAACACACACGCACGCACGCAGCGCGCAGTGTGCACGCACACACACACACACACACACACACACACACACACACACACACACACACACACACACACACACACACCACACACACCACACACACACACACACACCACCACACCACACACGCACCACCACACACACATACCGCACCACACACACACACACACACAACACACACACACACACACACACACACATGCGACGACACGCACGCACGCACACACACACACACACACGACACACACACACACACACACCACACACACACAACACATCAGCACGCCGCATCTGTACGGCACCAACCACGGTATTGCCTCAACAGCCGACGACCACACCATGCACACACAAATGATGCCATCTTGATCCAACCATCGGTTTTAGCCTCACGATAGGTTCTCAGTCAGAAAATTGATGATATCCGTCCCCCGTTGACCCCATTTTCTCGATTTCATCTCCTCCTGCCCTTCTGTCTGTCTGTCTGTCTGTCTCTCTCTCTCTCTCTCTCTCTCTCTCTCTCTCTCTCTCTCTCTTCTCTCTCTCTCTCTCTCTTCTCTCTCTCTCTGGGAGTAAAGGTCCTGCGCGTGGGCCTGGTTGGTCTGAGGGATTGGGATGGACAGGAGACACACTGCTCTCTACAATCAACGGAACCCTAAGTTCAATTCTACGCTGAAACACTCTGTTCAGAGAAGATGTTCACACACAGCGCCTGTGCTGGTCACAGCTGCTGGAGGCCTTGGATGAACATCGAAACGGAGGGTCTGTGTGTGAACACGTGCGTCAAGCAATCTAGCACGTGTGTTGTATTCCAGTTCCCGCTCGGCTGAAGTGTAGACATCGTGTACCGTGGAAAGGTTGACGCAGAAGTTAAAAAAAAAGCGCATTGCAGTCGCGTTTACACACTACTCCAGAAGACGAAGTGTGGATGCCCTAATGGCGGGGTTAATGTGGTCATGTACCCAAAAATTTCAAGGACGGTAAAACTGAGATTTGTAATGGATGAAAAGCAAGGTACGACAACAAGAACAAGGACCAGGACAACAAGAAAAAAACAGAAGGGGCAGCGAAGAAATGGCAGAAAAAGAAAGAGGCAAAAGAAGACTGTAAACATTTAGAAAAAGAAATTGGAAGAAGAAGGAGAAGAGAGAAAGGAGGAAAAGGAAGAGGAAAGAAAGAAGAAGAAAAAAGGAAAGGAAAAGTGGAGGAAAAAAAAAGAGAAAAAGAAAGGAAGAAACAGGCGAGGGAAGCAAGATGAAGGCAGGAAGCAGGACGGGACGAAGAGACAGGAAAAGAAATAGGAAGGAAAGAAAAACAAGAAAGGAGAGGCCAGCTAATCAGACAGGAAGTACATCTAAGACGACAACATCTGAAGTGACACTCCGCATCCGCATGTATTTGTGTGCAGGGAAAACGTTATATGCGCAAGGTTTTCTTTCCAATATTGGAAGCTGTCTTTCGATGACTATTTGCCTAAACATTCCCAACACAACTTCACTCCTGCGCACATCTTCTCGTATTCTCTTTCTCCACCAATGAAGTGAGTTTGGGGAAGGGGGCGGGGGAGGGGGGGGGGGGGGGGGCGAAGTTCTACTTCTGATAACGAGATTGATATTGATGTGATCAAAGCAAAAGCCGTGTTTCTGATGAAACAGCTAATGGCAGTCCACTGCATCACAGAAAATGTTGCCCCATGTTCACAGGGCTCTCTAGTGGGGCGAATCTCCTGTCACTTTGGGGGTGGGGAGGTGGGGGTGACTGAGAGATCTGCCTTGGAGGTCACCTGTGGTGTTTGGTACATGTGACGCACCAGCATGCGAGATTCTCTCTCTCTCTCTCTCTCTCTCTCTCTCTCTCTTCTCTCTCTCTCTCTCTCTCTCTCTCTCTCTCTCTCTCTCTCTCTCTCTCTCTCTCTCACACACACACACACACACACACACACACACACACACCCCACACACACACACACGCACGCACGCACGCACGCACGCACGCACGCACACACACACACACACACACACACACACACACACACACACACATCAGGACAGGGTGAGAGACAGCTGTGAAACTTTTTTTTAACCCTAAATAAAGATAACTTGGACTTGACCTTACAAACAGACACACGCGCGCGTACGCGCGCACGCACACATACACGCACGCACACCCACGCACACACACTCAGAAACACACACACACACACACACACACACACACACACACACACACACACACCACACACACACGCACGCACGCACGCACGCACGCACGCACACACACACACACACACACACACACACACACACACACACACACACACACACACACACAACATCAGGACAGGGTGAAAGACAGCTGTGAAACTTTTTTTAACCCTAAATAAAGATAACTTGGACTTGACCTTACAAACAGACACACGCGCGCGTACGCGCGCACGCACACATACGCACGCACACCCACGCACACACACTCAGAAACACACACACACACACACACACACACACACACACCACACACCACACACCACCACACACACACACCACGCACGCACGCACATGCACACACACACACACACACACACACACACACACACACAGGGATAACACCATCCTCTCAATGGACTGGGACCAAAGTGAAACAGGGCGTCACCAGTGACAACGACACCAAGCACACAATCAAACAGCGCTCAGCAAACCACAGCACTGTAGCGCAAAACCCCCGTGCCTGAAATCTCACCGTCAGGACCGTGAGTGAACGCGTGAACGCCGCGTGAACAGCCTGTACTGATCAGCTCCCTGTGCACACACACACACACACACCCAAACTTTAAAGCAGGTGGAGGGGGACACTTGACCATCCCACCCTCGTCACACCACTCCTTCTGCAGGACAGTTCCATATAATGGCAAGACAACACAATGTGGTCAACTATACTGGTGAAACCACGATCAACTGGTGTTGTGTGTCCTAGTCAGCAAGGAAGTTAACCAAACTAAATACGTCACGAAATGCGACATACCTGTAATTATTTACAATTAAAACTGATGGGGGGATCAAAGACAAAGATGACGCAAAATCCAGCAACCAGCCACCTGTCTGTTTTGTGTAATTTGAATCCCTATCACATTGATTGTACTTTCACAGAATCCAAAACAGAACTACAACCCGAGGAGGTAATTAACAGTGTCTAGTCTCCTGATAAGGAAGATATCTCTCTCTCTCTCTCTCTTCTCTCTCTCTCTCTCTCTCTCTTCTCTCTCTCTCTCTCTCT
Organism: Conus ventricosus; assembly: GCA_018398815.1. Classification (NCBI taxonomy): domain Eukaryota; kingdom Metazoa; phylum Mollusca; class Gastropoda; order Neogastropoda; family Conidae; genus Conus; species Conus ventricosus. The sequence continues at coordinate 50,126,233 of CM031627.1, forward strand.
CTGCTGTGTCTTTTTCTTGAAAAGCGTGCTTAAAATCACACTAACACTTACTCACATGAAATCTACCATCACACTTTGTTTCACATTTCTGCAAATATCGTAGGAAATAGGACTAGACCTCCATGTCGTTTTCCCGCTTCCCTGTTTAACCCCACCTAACCTCTTCAACCTACCTTCTTCCCCGTACCCTCCCCCTCTCCCATCTGATTCCCCGACTTCAACCTGTTTCCCTGTGAAAATTCGCTGTGCTCCTCTAATTTCCATTGCAAAGTAACAAGACTGGTTTCCACAGCATATTGATCCAGATCTAGATACATAGCAGCGTGTATAACATAACCGAGGTCAGATTACACACACACACACACACACACACACACACACACATTAACATCACCATAACTCAGGCAATGTGGGTGTATAGATGAAGGGGCAACCTTCACGGTTCATCGACCTGATTGCCGATAACCTCCCTTTATCATAACGACGAGGTGCTCGAACACACTGAGATCAGGTGTGGTGTGTGTGTGTGTGTGTGTGTGTGTGTGTGTGTGTGTGTGTGTGTGTGTGTGTGTGTGTGTGTGTGTGTGTGTGTGTGCGCGCGCGCGCATGCGTGTGTGTTTGTGTGTGCGCGCACGTCTGTCTGTCTGTCTGTGTGAGTGTGTGTGTACCCTTCCCTCCCTCTTTCTTTCTAGGTCCAAATCTATCTGTCCATCTGTCTGTCTCTCTATCAGTCTGTTGGTCTGTCTCCCTGCCGCCTCATTCTTTCGGCGGCTAACGACCGCCCAGTGTCTCTGAGCCCAAACACTTGGTGGCTCAGATTGGCATCATCGTCACCATGTGTGCCATCATCACGGTCAGCTAAAGCCCTTTAGCATGATACTCCCGGCCTCCATCCCTCTTCAACACTCGCTCAGTGGACACCAGGGCTGACCGCAACACATAGACAGTGACCTCCCTTTTGTGCCATCTGTTAGGATGGAGAGGGATCTGGCTGGGGCACAGGCGAGGAGGATGGGGTGGGAAGGAGGAGGGGGCAGGAAGGGGGAGGGGAGTGGGAAAGAAGAGGAGGAGAAAGGGAAGGAGGAGAAGGAGAGGAGAGAGGGACAGAGAGAGAGAGAGAGAGAGAGAGAGAGACAGAGAGAGAGAGAGAGAGGAAGAGAGAGAGACCTTTGCGTGTATTTGTGTGCAGGCGCATGTGTGTGTGTGTGTGTGTGTGTGTGTGTGTGTGTGTGTGTGTGTGTGTGTGTGTGTGTGTGTGTGTGTGTGTGTGTGTGTGTGTGTGTGTGTGGATACGTGCATGCCTGCTTGTACAGGTGCGTTCATGTGTGCGTCCGTGTGTGGGTCCGTGTGTGCCTGCATGAGTGCATATGTGTGAGAGAGACCGACAGACAGACAGACACACAGACAAAGAGACAGAAAGGGACAGAGACAGAGAGACAAAAAAGGACAGAAGAGAGAGAGAGAGAGAGGAGAGAGAGAGAGAGAGAGAGAGAGAGAGAGAGAGAAGAGAGAGAGATTCAGATATATTTCATCAAGAAACACACACACACCACACACACACACACACCACACACCACACATCCTCTCAGCAATAACCTTCAAACATTCCAATCGACGACAGCCTAGTTCAACACAGGCACATGAACGTTTTCCGAATCAATCTCCATAAAATGAAACGTAGCGGAAAGTTCAAGTGTTTTGCCACACAAACACCGAGCCAGACCTCCTGCTCCATTGCCTCATAATCACCATGACAATGACCTGAATTCATCGGCTTTGTTATCCCACCCGCACCCAGTCTGTCTCTCACCACTCCTCCCTTTCCTCTCCGTCCTCTCAACCCCCACCATCCCCCTCTCTCCCTCGCTCCTCGGTGTTTACATGGTTTGCAAATCGCCGACGAGAGAGGGAACGTGAAGACCTGACCATCATTTTGAACTCATTTCAACAATCGTTATCCCATAGTCCATGTTTGTCCACCATCCCTTGTAATGAGTTAATGGGCCATGTGGACATTTAATGACAAAAGCAACGGAGTTAAGGAGAAGGAAAACGACGGCGAGAGAGAAAAGGAAGCAGACTTTGTGTAGATGTGTTAAGCAGGAGGAGGAGGGGGGAATTGGGTTCTAAACTTTGGAACGCATGATTGTAGATTTGATAAAGACTCAGGACTGCCCGAATCCTTTAAATATTGATGAGTGTTGACACGCGCTACGAGTGTCCGAGTGTTTACTTTGTGTACTGACATTTCAACCCGGAAGTCACGAAGTTGAATCGCTTAAGAACCACTTAAAAACAATCCCTGAATGCAAAATTAGGTAAAGCTGGCGTTATTCTGCGATGACAAGATCCGACCATAGTGGAAACACTAAATGCAAAATGAGGTCAAACTGGCATTTATTCTGTGATGAGAAGATTTTACCATAGTGAAACACGTTTTTGACTCATCTGGGTATGAAGGACACAGTTCTTGGATTGTTTTTTGTTGTTGTTTTAACAAAGAGAAACAACCCACCTCCCTCTCCTTCCCCACTACTCCCTCCCTCCCCACTGACACACTCTCCAGGCATTGTAGTGTCAAATCAACTCCACCTCATGATGTAAAGGCTTACAAGAAATCAGAATGCAGACATTCACTACAGACAAGAAGAGCAGTCAGGAGAATGCAGACTCCTGTCATGGTCAAATGATTTTTTTTTATGCACTTGATGACAGTTCATGATTGAACCTTTCTGTTGTTAAGGTAAAATAGTTGTCAGTGATTAAAGGGTTGACCTCCACTCGTTTTTCGTAACAAGACACACACAAAAAACAAGAGGTGAACAAGAGAGTACTAATGTTCTATTCGATTTACTTCATCACTGAGGCACATTCCATGATTGTGTTGGAAAAGTCTGGTTACTATAGGTTTACCTGTTTTATGGCATCCTGCAGACAGAAAAAAATATGACTGGTAAGAAAGTCACGTCCTGTAATTATGTTATACACTTAATCAAAACGCACGCGTGTGAGCACATGCACGTACACACATTCGTGCACGCACGCACACACGCGCACACACATATACACACAGACACGCACGCTCACGCGAGCGCGGCACTATAAAAAAGAGTAAATGAAAATTTTTTTTTTTAGGTGGTGGTCTGGGAGGTAACTGGAATGCAACTTAGAAGGAAGAATGTTGTTGTTGTTGTTTTTTAGAAATTTGAAAGCCTTCAGCAGAGTCTGCATGACAACCAGAGTACAAAAAGCCTGTATCAGCAGCCAGAGCTGACAAGCTCAAGAAACTTTGCGACGGATTTTGTCCTGAAAGAATGCTCCTTATAGATGAGAATGTGAAACAAAATCCCAAACCCCTGTGCCTGGACTGGCACAGCACAGCCATAAGGTACCACTGGGTGTTGGTTTGTTCGTTGGCTTGTCTGTCAAAAAGATTAAGTAACAACTACTGGATCGATGTTAACCAAACTTGGTTGGAAGGCACCGTGTGTCCCGGTGTAACAGTCCCTTTAAGTTTTAGCAATTGTCAGACTCTCGCGTACGCATTGTCCGTACGCAACCAGTTGGACAAAGAGAGTTCCCCATTTTTAATAAATAACTATTTTTATATTATTTACATAAAACACTGTCTATTCTCGTTTCATATAATTGTGCGGACTTGTTTCAATTCAACACATAATTAAGGTTCTTACAGACTAAAAAAAATGTTGAAAGTTTGGCCTCAAACAGTGCCAAACAAATAGCTGTTTTCACAACTCAACACGTTATTAAGATTCTTACAGACTGAAAACAAATGTTTGAAAGTTTGGCCTCACACGGTGCCACACAATACCTGTTTTCACGAAGAAAGTTCTCTGGTCCTCACAGAACCACAACATACTTATCTCTCCAGAGCTTGGCCCCTGCTAATCGAAACTCTTTACAGTCTCTGCATCCTCACTGTGTCTGTGTCCAGCTCAATACTCAGTCTGTCCTCTTGTTCCACTGACCGTCCTACAAATGACAAACCAATCACTGTGTTGTCCACTCATTACTGCCATGTGCACATTGTTGCGCGGTTTCTATGACTGACAGTGCTAGGTTTGCAAAATGGTAAACAAGACTTTTTAATCTTTTTTGTTTTTTGTTTACTTTTATGAACGTTTGCACCAGTAATTTATGTTTTCCATCGACATGCTCTTTTCACTGATAAAGACACACAAACCACCGGGAACGTGGGTATGGTTTCTGACAATGCGGATCCGTGGAGAGGATCTGGATTATAAAATAAGATCCAGGATCCGTTTGGCCTCAGAGCAGGTCTGACTTCTCATGAGAGCTCTTCTATTGTTTTTTTTTTTATATTGTCAGCAAATCTACAACACGTGCCTAAGAAAAGACATGCATATAATCGTGAAAGTATTAACAATGTACTCGACAGAGAACAAAACGCAGAAATGCACGTAAAAAACGTTTGCATAGCGATGAAACAAAAGAAACAACGATCATTGAGTAGACAACGAAATATTCTAACACATGAGTTGTGTCTCCAAATGGACTTGAAGCATACACACACACACACACACACACACACACATACACACACACACACACACACACATATATATATATATATATATATATATATATTATATATAATATATATATATATATATATATAATGGAGAGAGAGAGAAGAGAGAGAGGAGAGAGAGAGAAGAGAGAGAGAGAGAGAGAGAGAGAGAGAGAGAGAGAGAGATACATACATACATACATACATGCATACATTCATACGTACGTACGTACGTACGTACGTACATGCATACATACATACATACATACATACATACATACATACATACATACATACATACTACATACCTACCTACATACATACATACATACATACATACATGCATGCATGCAGTGAACCACACACACACACACACCTAGTGAACTATTACAAGAACAATCACTTTCGTGCTAAATCCAGCATCACTAAGAGCATAGCAAAGAGGCATGTACTTTTGAAATTTGTTCTCATAGCATGTTTGTATGAAAGTGCCAAATGGATTTGAAACCTCGATGACGAATGCCATCGAGTTTCGATGGTCGATGAAGCACAGATCAGGTTTCAGCCTTGTAGATCTTCAACACCGTTTATTGAGACAGGCCTATTTTGAAAAAACATCCACAAAATCCGTTCGCAATGCATTTCTGTAGCTCCTTTCTGATGATCTCAACGCATCTGTCGTGTCTTTGTGTGTAGAGGCCCCTCAGTTGACGACATCCATTCAAGGCATGGGAATTTGTGTCAGAACGAAACCCGCACAAAGCACACTGTCTCCGGTAAGTATCAGGATAGTAGATGTTATTCACTGCATTGGTCTCCAGCAGCTGTAGACGTCCCTTGCTGATGAACCTACATACATACATACATACATACATACATACATACATACATACATACATACATACATACAATACATACATACAAAGAAGTAACTCTGCAGTTGAAATCTAGGAAGGCGTAAGGTCAAAATCATGTGGCCTAATGGTTGTAGCGGCATGGAACTAAGAAAGGTTCACTATGTCTGGGGGCACGCCTTAATGGTAGGCAGAGCTTATTCCTCTTGTTTTTGCCACCTTCACCTTCCCTGCCGTCAACCAGACACCAGTTCACTGCATGGTGGACAGAGGCAGAGGGTGTTCAAGCCGTAGTAAATCTGACTCCATCAGTGTCTGTGGCACCACCTTCACCTTCCCTGCCGTCAACCAGACACCAGTTCACTGCATGGTGGACAGAGGCAGAGGGTGTTCAAGCCATAGTAAATCTGACTCCATCAGTGTCTGTGGCACCACCTTCACCTTCCCTGCCGTCAACCAGACACCAGTTCACTGCATGGTGGACAGAGGCAGAGAGTGTTCAAGCCATAGTAAATCTGACTCAATCGGTCGTTTGAATTCAGTCTACAGGCAAATTCAGTTCCCAGTTTAAATTAAACATGAGGTATATCTATAGTATTGTATACCTACTGTTATGGTTTATCTCTTTTGGTACGTTTTTTGTAAGGTGTATCTATTGCAGAATATATACATAATATGGCATATCCATTCTGCTGTATATCTATTGTATATGGTGCAACATTGATTCCATGATTCTCTACTTTATAATCAACAGGCAAAAGCTGATCGTTACTTTTTGCCTACCACTTTTTGATCTTATACTCGTATGTAGCCTTCACTTGAGCAGACATTTTTCTGTACTTATCATTGAAGTATATTGACATACAGAAAAAATGAAGTCCAATGTGCCATCTACACTGGAAATCTAGTCTTGGCGGACGGGACCAGTGAGCTAGAGAAATTCCTGATGATATGTGCTCCCTGAGCATCCTTTGCCATGATGCAAGCGAAAATAGTGTCATAGATAACTGATTTTAAGCTATCAAAACCGTTCACGCTGTCTGAAAGATTCTCTTGAATTTCTCAAATCGTTGTCCTCTTGAACGCATGATTTGCTAACGATCCCTACAGTCCAGTCAAAGAAATGGAGACATTAAAAGTTGTTGTGGTAAAATTAGTTATGACTAGAATTAAACTCGTACTCTGAAGGCTCTCCAGTGTGAGAGAAATGTATGACAAAACTGCTTTTGGTCACACCTGTACAGAGAAAGGTGAATTCTGGTTTCAAGTTTAAAGCCTTACTTGCAACACATTTACAAATTCAGTCTTGATAATGATCGTTACAACTGTCCCTGAACAGAGATGTGTCTTCCACCTACTACAAATCCATCGAGCACTGGGTACAACAAAATCCCGACTGTTTATTATTTACGAAGTCCAAAATTCAAAATACATGGAGAAGCATAGCCAACCAAATTGCATGGGATCATTCTAGGAACAATTTGCAAAAACTTCTCAAAGCTTCATTCACTTGCTGGAAAGTTCTGGTACGAACAAGAAACGTTTGGATTCATGAGATGTTTCTTTCCATTGCATGTACATCAGGTAAATAGGTAAATAGCGCCGGTGTAACAGTTGTTGGATGCAGTTGAAGCTTAACTTGCTCTTTCATCTTAAATAAGCAATAAAGGCATGATCTGCTAACAAAAAGTCTTTTAAAATGATAAAAACCGTATTCACTGTCAACATGTTACGTGTATGCTCCCCAAAACATTTATAGTTCCATATGACATGTCTGTCATTTCACTCTCAGGACTGTGGCTTTGTTGGAGCAGATTATTGTGGGATGAAGACTGAGCTGTAGATTTGGATTTCCTGTTTGTGTGACGTCATGCAGTGTCATCTGTCATTTGGTGCTTCAGGTTCACACACTGTCTGTTTCCATAGTTTCTACACATAGGATCTTGGCGTACACATCATGCACATTGGTTGGCACTCTGAGGTATGTAGTGAAGTTAGTGTCCCCCTCCCACCCCCTTTCCCTCCTACCTCTAACTTTTTTTCAGTTGCTGTTCAGGTTTAAAAGGTTGACTAGGTCCGAGGCATGTCCACACGACACTAACAACGATGGTACAAACTGTAGGTCTTGACTAACGCGTCTCAAGTGAAAAATAGAAAGGACAAAGACTTGGGTGCTTTTCCGTCAGTCTCCTAGCCTCAGGAAGTCCTATTGCACAGACGACAAATTCTCCCCTCTCCCCTTCCTCACAGAGAGAGAGAGAGAGAGAGAGAGAGAGAGAAGAGAGAGAGAGAGAGAGAGAGAGAGAGAGAGAGAGAGGAGAGAGAGAGAGAGAGAGAGAGCATGTACAACCTACCTCAATTTTTCCTAAGGACAATAGAATAGTATCACACTGAGTTTCATTTAGGCAGATTGCATGTGCAGCTCTTTGGTGCATGCACTGAGTGTTTCTTGTTTGAGGGTGTATTGCAGTAGTTCATTAGTCATTGTGTTAAAATGTCACTAAAAAGATGCAACACATTTTTGTTGATAACACATCTAGGATATATCTGTCGTAGGTGCGAGTTTGCACACGTACGTGTGTGTGTGTGTGTGTGTGTGTGTGTGTGTGTGTGTGTGTGTGTGTGTGTGTGTGTGTGTGTGTGTGTGTGTGTGTGTGTGTGTGTGTGTGTGGTGTGTGTGAGCAGACAGACAGACAGACAGACAGAACAGACAGACGAGAGAGAGAGAGAGAGAGAGAGAGAGAGAGAGAGAGAGAGAGAGAGAGAGAGAGAGAGAGAGAGAGGAGAGAGAGAGAGAGAGAGAGAGAGAGAGCATTTTTGTCTTTTTCGTCTTCTAGCAGTTAAGCATATTGCTCATTCTGGTTTCGACAATGCTTTGCATGTTTTGTATATTTAGCCATTGTTTCTGCGTGTTCCTGTCATATTTTCCTCCTCAATCCGCATACTGTTGACCGTTCTAGTAGATATACATTAGAATAAAATACAGTTATGGGTTCTCATTTATAAATCACTTGCAGAAGTTCAACCCATTTCCCCTCTCTCTGGGGTTTAGAAACGCTTTTGAGACACTTTCAGGGTGGAACGGATCCAGCTGGAGAGAGACGTGGGGAGGGGGGGGGGGAGGAAGGGAGAGATTCCGAAACCCTTTTACCGCTACTTTAGGAGCAAGAAGCGAGTCTCAGTGCTCTGCACAGTTTGGAAGAAGTGGAATAAAGGGAGATGGGGCTGTGATGGTTATGGTGTGGGTGGAGGAGTTAGGGTCTTAGTAATGGTGGGGTGTTGGGGGGGGGGGGAGGGGGGCATATTTTTGATTCAGACAGTGAGTGACGTCATCGTCATTTCGCTGTTTTAGGGATTGAAGGCTCCAGCAACATGAGACAGTGACTCTTTCGTGAGGATGGAGGGGGCAGTTGGGTGGAGGTTAAATGTGGATTGATACCGTAAAACCAAAGCCTGACGAGCACTTTGGGTTAATCTGCTATCAGCTGTCTGCTAATTCTCATTCATTAAACACTCTTCCCGAATCTGTTCTGATCTATCTGCCAACATACGATATGTCTATAATCCGTCAATCTAGCTAGTACTAGCTATCCATCTGTCTGACTGTCTATCTATCTATCTAGAACATTTAAAGGAAACACAAAGTCCTTCCAGTCATTACCTCAAACTGGAAGACGCTCTGAGAACCGATAATGAACTTATTGCTCGTCTGTTGCCTTCTACTACTGTAAGAGACCAAAAAAAAAACAAAAAACCTTCCTCCGCTTACAAATCTACTCTAAGGAATGTAAATGAAAGAACAATCTCTGTAAAAAAATTTCTGCTCACAATACTGAAGACTGCCATCTGCACTTTTCACTAGATGACCTGGAGCCAGCTCAGCACACCCATGGTGACTCTGCTGTCCTGGCCTTGATGACATTCACTACCAAATTTTGAAACATCTCCCAGAAAATTAGACGTGCAGGTGTGTTTCTCTGTATGTCTGTGGAACCCAGACTGCAGACGTGCAGGTGTGTTTCCCTGTATGTCTGTGGAACCCAGACTGCAGGCGTGCAGGTATGTTTCCCTATATGTCTGTGGAACCCAGACTGCAGGCGTGCAGGTATGTTTCCCTGTATGTCTCGGGAATGTTTCACTGTATGTCTGTGGAACCCAGACTACAGGCGTGCAGGTATGTTTCCCTGTATGTCTGTGAAACCCAGACTGCAGACGTGCAGGTGTGTTTCCCTGTATGTCTGTGGAACCCAGACTGCAGGCGTGCAGGTGTGTTTCCTGTATGTCTGTGGAACCCAGACTGCAGGCGTGCAGGTGTGTTTCCCTGTATGTTTGTGGAACCAGACTGCAGGCGTGCAGGTATGTTTTATGTCTGTAGAAACCCAGACTGCAGACGTGCAGGTATGTTTCCCTGTATGTCTGTGGAACCCAGACTGCAGGCGTGCAGGTGTGTTTCCCTGTATGTCTGTGGAACCCAGACTGCAGACGTGCTGGTTATGTTTCCCTGTATGTCTGTGGAACCCAGACTGCAGACGTGCTGGTATGTTTCCCTGTATGTCTGTGGAACCCAGACTGCAGACGTGCTGGTATGTTTCCCTGTATGTCTGTGAAACCCAGACTGCAGACGTGCAGGTATGTTTTATGTCTGTAGAACCCAGCTGCAGGCTTGCAGGTTGTTTCCCTGTATGTCTGTAGAACCCAGACTGCAGGCGTGCAGGTATGTTTTATGTCTGTAGAACCCAGACTGCAGACGTGCAGGTATGTTTCCCTGTATGTCTGTGGAACCCAGACTGCAGGCGTACAGGTGTGTTTTACTGTATGTCTGTGGAACCCAGACTGCAGACGTGCAGGTATGTTTCACTGTATGTCTGTGGAACCCAAACTGCAGGCGTGCAGGCGTGGAACAATGAAGATCTATAGACGCAAGCAGGACAGGAACCAGTGGCCAAGCAGATTCTGCGGAGGAAGTGGGGCTGGATTGGACACACTCTCAGGAAGCCAGCATCCAGCACCACACGCCAAGCCCTGACATGGAACCAACAGGGGAAAAGGAAGAGAGGCCGACCTCGCAGCAGCTGGAGGCGAGACACTGAGGCAGAGATGAAGAGGTAGGGGACCAACTGGACAGGTATTCAGCGAGCAGCCCAGAACCGAGTGCGATGGCGAAGTGTTGTCGATGGCCTATGCTCACCCTTGAGCTATGGGCCTAAGTAAGTAAGTAATGTTTGTGGAACCCAGACTGCAGGGGTTCAGGTGTGTTTCTCTGTATGTCTGTGGATTCCAAACTACCTATGCGTGCAGGTATGTTTCTTTGTACGTCTGTGGAATCCAGATTGCAAGCGTGCAGGTAGGTTTGTTTGTCTGTCTGTGGATTCGCGACTACAAGCGTGCAGGTAGGTTTGTATGTATGTCGGTGGATTCCAGACTGCAGGCATGCAGGTATGTTTTTGTGTGTAACTCTGTCTGTCTGAACCTTTTTTCCACAGAATGTTTTACAGCTACAAACCGACCGTCAGAGACAATGAATGACGGCAGTGAGGTTAGGGGATGGAGGTGTGGGGAGAGGAGGGTGAGTGAGCGTAGGGATGGGGAGGGGGAATGAAGGGAGATTGTTGGATGTAGGTGATCTGAAATGCAGCTTTTTCTTTTTTTGGAATTGTCGACTGGAATTCTTTTTATGCATGCATCGTAATCGATGTTTCAATTTTTTTAAAAAACCCACTGAATTCTAACTGGGAGTACGTAACATCTCTCAACTAGCATCATTCATTACAACTCAGAACAGGAAGAAAGAAAAAAGACAATCTGTGTGTTCATCTAAATGGTATGTCATCAGTTTCCAACATCCCGAAGTTTTTAAACTTTTGAACTTTCCGACGCTTCATCTGGCATACGAGGCACGCACAACACACACACACACACACACACACACACACACACACACTATATATATAATAAATATATATATTTTATATATATATATATATATTGAATTATCAACAAAGCTTGCTCTTATGTCTTAGATTTTAAGAAATAGGGGAGATACGCATTCATATCGCAAGTGGTAGAGATTTTGCCTAACTAACAGTATGTGCTTGAGTGGTGAATGGGAAAATAAAATAAATGCTTCTTCAAAATGAGCCTTCAGCAAGCTTTATTTTCCAAGGGGGAGACATCCTCCAATAGGGAGGGGAAAAACCCCTAAAAATATAACTCCTGGAAAATACCGATATTTCAACTTGGTGGTTTCTCCTCAGTGACGCGGAAAGTGCTCATTTGGATCCTCTGCCTTTTCAGTTTTAAAGAAAAATGCAATCCCAGAAAAGGTTGGTGTGCAATACCGTAGTATGTTTTTTGAGTTTTTAAAAAACCAACCAAAGGTGCCATCTAAGAAGCAAAAGAAAATCATAAAAGAGCAAAACAAGCTACATTTTCTGTGAAAGTAGAAATATAAAAAGATATCCTCTAAGACACAAGTGCTGAGGGCCCGTTCTTGGAATGAATCCGCAAGGGACTAAAATACAACAAACTAATAAATTCCAAGGATAAGTACCCGCACCGTTCCACAACTTACAAGAGCAGCTTGGTGTTGCAATGACTGCAAGAAATATTGAATTATCAACAAAGCTTGCTCTTATGTCTTAGATTGAAGAAAATAGGGGAGATACGCATTCATATCTGCAGTGGTAGATGATTCTGCCTAACTAAAAAGTATGTGCTTGAGTGGGTGAATGGGGAAAAATAAAATAAATGCTTCTCAAAATGAGCCTTCAGCAAGCTTATATTCTCCAAGGGGGGAGACATCCTCCAATAGGGAGGGAAACTCACTAACATATAACCCTGGTCATAACCGATATTTCGAAACTTTTGGGGTTTCTCCTCAGTGACCGCGGAAAGTGCCATTTGACTCCTCTGCCTTTTCATTTTAAGAAGAATGCAATCCCCGAAAAGGTTGGTGTGCAATACCGTATATGTTTTTTTTGGTTTTCAAAAAACCAAC
>CM031627.1:50148992-50151492 GCA_018398815.1 Conus ventricosus
CCATAGACAGATTTGAAATGAGCATTCAGATCCTTCACAAAAGATTTAAAAGTGAAAAAACAAAAAATGAGCCAGACAAATTTTTCCACCGTGATTGAAACGGAAACAGTCAGCTATAGATAAAGAATTCTGATTACGTCTGTTGTTTAGTCACTTTGGGTTTGTCTGGTTTGTGATAGCTCGGACGTCAGAAATGCTCGGTTTTTACATCTTTTCAGATGTTAGGGTACTCTGGAAAAGAAGTAATTTTCAAATTTCAGTGTCACTGTCAATTTTGCCGGACGTAAAATCCTGATTTTTGAGAAATGCAAGACAGCGGATTATGTGTGCAGGTTAGCAAGAACAGGGCCTAGCACAGATCCTTGGAGAACAACAAACGAAAGACGGGTAAGCTACGAACTTGACTTGACTTGACTTGGTCCCTTAGACGTCGGTCCGTAGGGGCACCCCAGAAGCAGTGACAACCATCCTTCTCCATTCCTCTCTGTTCTCCGCCCTCCGCAATGTGTCTCTCAGCCGCAGGCCTGTCCATTCCGTGATGTTATCCTCCCATCTTTTCCTTTGTCGACCTCTTCGCCTTTGTCCTGGTACTGTGCCCTGCATGATTGTCTTGGCAAGGCCTGTTGATCGTGTGATGTGTCCATACCATTTCAGTTTGCGTCTTTTTACTGAGGTTAGGAGATCGACATATGGACCAATTTCATTCACGATGCGCTTTTTAACTTCCACATTGCTGATGTGATCTCTGTATGAGATGCCAAGGAGTCGTCTGAAGCACCTCATTTCCATTGTTTGGATCTTTTTCTCAAGGTCTGATTTCAACGTCCATGACTCACAAGCATATAAGAATATCGCCATGACTAAGGATCGCATCAGTCTAATCTTTGAGCTGATGGAGATGTTTTTATTTCTCCAAAGAGGCGTTAGCTTAGATAGCGTAGCTGTGGTCTGAGCGACTCTTGAGATGATTTCAGGTCTTGATCCTTCATCTGAGATTGTTGCCCCCAAGTACTTAAATGTGTTGACTGGTTCAAGCTTTTTGCTGTTGATGGTTATGTCTTGGGTAAAGCCGATTGGGTTGTTAGTCATGACCTTTGTCTTTTCCGCACTTATTTCCATGCCATAATCAGCAGAGGTGTTGTTGAGTCTGTTGATCAGGTGCACTAGCTCTTGTTCGTTTCCAGCTAGTCCATCTATGTCGTCGGCAAAACGGAGGTTGGTGATGATTCTCCCTCCAATGGTTACAGTTCCTTCATGGTCTTCTAGCGCATCGGTCATAATTCTCTCAAGGAAGACATTGAAAAGTGTGGGGAGAGTAGACAGCCCTGTCGCACCCCAACGGTAGTTCGGAACCACTCGCCTATGTTGTTACCGAAGAAAACGGCGCTGGTGGCTTTATTGTAGAGGCTTTCAATAGTTCCAATGAGATTGGCATTGATGTTGGAGAGTTTCATTGTTGCCCATAATGCTTCATGCCACACTCGGTCGAAGGCCTTCTTGAAGTCTATGAATACGTGGTACAGATGTTGTTGGTTTTGGTTGTACTTCTCACACAGTATTCTTAGGTTGAATATTTGTTCTATGGTACTTCGTCCTGGCCTGAACCCCGCCTGTTCTTCAGCGATGATCTTTTCTGCTTGTGGGTTCAGTCTATTTAGGATTACTTTCAGCATAACTTTGCTTGGGTGGCTGATGAGGCTAATCGTGCGATAATTTTGGCATTGCTGTAGGTTGCCTTTCTTTGGTAGCGTGATGATAAGTGACTGCGTCCAGGGAGTAGGCCATTCCCCGGTTTCCCAGATTCTGTTGCATATTGCAAGTAACATGTCCACCATTGGATCATTGGATCACCTCCTGCCTCCTGCCGGTCCACACAAGATGTCCAGGAGAATAACATGGCATAGTCCTGGAGGATTATATCACAATCAAATCGATTACATCATGGTAAAACAACGCTTCCAGTCGAGTGTCAACATTGCCAGAACCAGAAGCTTCCCTGGAGCAGACATTGGAAGTGACCACGAAATGGTCCTCATGACATTCGCACTCCGCCTCAAAAACAACAAAAAGAAAGGAAACATCAGGTTAAAGTTCAATCTGGAGAAGCTAAAAGACCCTAACATAAAGGAAGCATTTCAAGCAAATATTGGAGGAAAATTTGCACCTCTACTTGTCCTGGCAAATGAAGACATCAACATAGAATCCTTCACCGACTCCTTCAACAAAGCTGTCACAGAAACAGCAGCAGAAGTGCTTGGTAAACATCGGCCAAAGAAGAATCCATGGGTCACCGACGAAATTCTGGAACTTTGTGACAAACGTCGTGAATTGAAAAACAAAAAGAACAACCCAGAAGGAAAAAGAGAGTACAATGATGTTAACAAGAAGGTTAAAAACTGAGATGAAGGCAACTATGGAAACTTGGATTGACAACCAATGCCAAGAGATTGATAATAATTTGAAAAACAACAACAGCAAAGCAGCCTATAAAATTGTCAAG
>CM031627.1:50176872-50186872 GCA_018398815.1 Conus ventricosus
TCAGGACATGAAAGAACAAAATGAACTTCAGTTTCTTGAGATTCCTGACATAATGGACAAATAGTAACACGATCGTTTAAATGTCTGTAACGCTGTGAATGTGCATAGATATCCGATATACCAAATCTGAACTTGGTTATGATACATTTCAAATGTCTGTCAATAACCATTGACAAATACCTCTGAACACAATGCATAGGATTTAGCATTCTATAAATATCAAATCTATTGCTGTCTTCAACATGAGAGTTCCACCTCTGCCAACTACAATCAATCAATGTTTGCTGAAAAACACGAATAAAAGCATTTATATCGCCAACACCCTGATTTTCCCATACAAAACCAAATCCATATGCATACAACTTTAGCCTTACATTCGAGACCCAATTTTTCTTACCCCTTGCATCTAAATCCACAAGCATCGTATAGGCCTTATAAGGCAATCTGTGTGTTTCCATTTGCGTTATCCTTAACCAGTAACGAATACATTTAACCACTGATATCAAATAGATAGGATATCGATTAGTCTCTCCATATACCAAATCATTTGGTGTTCTCATCGAAACACCAAGAAATTTCTTCAGAGCGTACAAATGAATTTTCTCAATATGCATAGCAGCAGAATCAAAGCCCCATAGCTCAGCACCATATTGTAACATTGGCTGAATTTGAATATCAAATAATTTCAACAACAAGATAAAGATTCGTTATCTAACTGTGCCAATTTCCTCAAAAT
This sequence comes from Conus ventricosus, assembly GCA_018398815.1. Lineage (NCBI taxonomy): Eukaryota > Metazoa > Mollusca > Gastropoda > Neogastropoda > Conidae > Conus > Conus ventricosus. The sequence continues at coordinate 50,177,609 of CM031627.1, forward strand.
ACACAATAAAGCATATTTAGCTCTACTTGCAAGATCTTTACAAGCAAAGGTAAAGCTTAAGTGCGTAGAAAAATAAATACCAAGATATTTATAAGCATTCACTACGGGCATTTCGACTCCATTATATGTCCACCTTTCTCTGGCGGCAAGATAACCGCCCTTTCTAAACACAATTATATTACTTTTCGTCATGTTTATTTTCAGCTGCAATGCAGAAGAAACTCTTTCTAAACTGTTCAGCTGGGTTTGTAAACCAATTACTGTTTCAGACATTAACACAACATCGTCTGCTAACAAAAGAATGAAAATTTCCAAAAAATCATTTATAAACTTTGCTCCATGTCGTCCAGAATTGGTAACTTCTAATGTCAGTTCATTAATAAATAAGGAAAACAATATAGGACTGCACACATCACCTTGCTTAACACCAGTCGTGCAGTTTATGCAATCAGACAAAGACCCACCGCTTCTCACTCTAGCTTTGACAGAGTCATACATGCTCATGACACTTCGATATAATTTCCCTCTGATTCAATTTTTAAACAAAATATGCCACAAAATACTTCTATTAACAGAATCAAAGGCTTTTTCGAAATCAATAAAAGCAACATATAATTTGCGATTCAAACAAAATTGTTTTTGCACAAATACCATCAGAGTAAACATATGTAGAATAGTTCCGCTTAAATCCTGCTTGAAATTCACCAGTGAGGTTCTTTTCTTCTACCCAGTCCTGTAACCTTCTGTTGATAACAGCACTGTATAGTTTACTACAAATGTTACACAAAGAAATGCCTCTGTAATTGCTTGGATTATCAACATCACCTTTCTTGTATAAAGGGAGAACAAAGATTCAGTCCACAGTTCAGGAAACACACCTCTGTCAAACGAGCATTAAAAAATTTTGTGACAAAATCTAACAACAAATCAGATTTACATGCATTTTTTAACATCTCACCAATGATTCCATCAGGGCCGCTAGCTTTACGATTCTTTAATTTCTTTAGAGCCAGCAGAATCTCATCTCTTGAAATTGGACGATTTAATGTATCATCACTGGTAATATTGTTATCATTGGTATCGTTGTTACCATTGTCCTCACTACCACCTTCATCGACCATAATATTACAAATATCTACTTCTTTTTCAAGCAATTTCTGAAAGTGCTGAAACCAGTTTTCTAAACTAATTGTGATGGTGTGGAGGGGTAAGGGGTGTGCAGGTGAAGACAGGCAGATGGTGAGAAGTGCAGGAACCAAGGGACAACAGCCAGTCAAGAAGACGCAGTGGACGACGTGGAGTTTTTCTTCTTTTATTTCTCTCCCATGGCTAGGAGCTCAAACCAGGAACGCAGCCTGGGGACTCTCTCGCTCTCAGCACTCAGCGCGCTGAGCGCGCCCTCTCTCTGCCTCTCACGCCAGTCGCTCACATCATGGAACTCTAGGGGAACACTCTCCTCCATTCTCACACCACGCTCTACTTTTATAACACCGTACCGGACCGCAAAGCCAGCACCACGGTGCCGAAGACGAAACGAGCCTCGCGAGGCCGGAACCAACAGAATTTTGTGTTTTCTATGGCAGCTTCCGTGTTGTCTGGCTCGCTGTCCGTTCAAACTATCAACACATATTTACTATCGATGAAAACCTCAGAACACAAGGAATAAAATGCAGTAAGTCACATTTGACAATTTTGTTCCTGTACTTAATCATTGCTGATTAATCTCCCAGAGTGAAGCCACTTTTAACAAGCTTACGTCATATTTTCCTTTATTTCGATGAAAAATACTAAACAGCGTGAAATAGTTTTGTAATGAATAAAAAGCTGGCATCTCGCTCTTTTTATACATATAACTTTCATTTTCCGAGACAGTGTCTAAGTGGAGAATTCTGTTATTAAAAATTACTAGAAAACACAACTGACTTTCCACTTCGCTTGGGCCGTCGGCACCCACTTTTGACACAATTTTCAACTGAAAAATACTCTGTTGAAACGGTCTGTTAAATAATAAATTCTACACATTTTCAGTTGTATTCATAACAGAAATGGAGTCATAAGCAAGATTTCGATCGAGAAGTCCGAAGTTCATGAAACGACAATTCAGATCAAAACTCCGACAGTAAACAAAGAAGGCGACTCGCTAAAGGGACCGGCGCTGTCAGTCATTTCGTATAGTCGCAAGCCTGTGCGGAAAAGATCGTAAGCATGCGATATACGAAATGAGAGCTCATGGACATTACTTTTAACATGCATCTTCAGATTTTTCGGTTTTCCTCTTACTTTTTGTAAAATCAAGAATTATTCAATGTTCATTCGACAGACAATTGAAAATGGCGCCAAGATTGCTCATGCAAAATCCCAGTTTAGAGAAAATATGGGCTTCTCAGCCCAGTACGGTTGTAATGGATAAAATACATTAATTTTTGTGACTTTAGCGACGTACATACAACTATGTAGGTTCTGAGGTATTCATGATTTAAAGAATTTACACAATTAAAAATGAGATTCGACCAAGGGAGGTAAGGGGAAGATAACTCTCGAACAAAACATTTTCATCCACGAAAAGTAACCAAAATAAAAACAAACACTGTTAGCACCCGGCTACATCCCCCCCTACTCTGTTACAACCAGCGTCCTCGCTGACATAGAATGACAGAGTCATCAAGTACAACACATAAATCAATGGGGAAACTGGAGCTTTAGACTTCAAGTCTGGAGAGGCATTTCTTCCTAAACAAACCCTTTTATCAGTGTATCAAAACAAAGCATCAAAACATCTTCTCTCTCTCATTCTTTGTATTCATATCATTCCAACTAACGAGGGCTTGCTTTTTTTACAAGGCTTCTGAAAGTCGGCAGATTCGCATTGACTAGAATGGGCATATAATTTAAACAAAATTCCAAAATATCAAATACAAAATGACTAGAAAGGATTTGTTTTCTGGACAAAACCCAAATTTTGGGCACCATAAAATGACTTTAATGGAGTTGTTATTTAAAACAAAACTCCGAAAGGTCAGGTTCCAAAATGACTAGGAAGGATTTGTTTTTCAAACGAATCCAAAACATTGGGTAGGCACCGAGTGACAACAATGGACTTGTTATTTGAACAAAATTCCAAAATGTCAAGTACCAAAATGACTTAGAGAGGATTTGTTATTTAAAACAACATTCCGAAGGATTTGTTTTTTCAAAAAAATCCAAAACATTGGGTAGGCACCGAGTGACAACAATGGACTTGTTATTTGAACAAAATTCCAAAATGTCAAGTACCAAAATGACTTAGAGGGGATTTGTTATTTAAAACAACATTCCGAAGGATTTGTTTTTTAAAAAAAATCCAAAACATTGGGTAGGCACCGAGTGACAACAATGAACTTGTTATTTGAACAAAATTCCAAAATGTCAAGTACCAAAATGACTTTATAATGGAGTTGTTATTTAAAACAACATTCCAAGAAAGTCGGGTACAAAATATACTTTGAATGGATTTATTAAATTCCAGGGCATTGGGTACCAAACGACAACAATGGGCTTGTTATTTGAACAAGATTCCATAAAGTCCGGTACAAAAATGGCTAAAAAGGAATGATCAAACTCCTTAGAGTCAAGCATTGGGTACCAAACGACAACAATGGGCTTGTTATTTGAACAAGATTCCATAAAGTCCGGTACAAAATGGCTAAAAAGGAATGATCAAACTCCTTAGAGTCAAGCCCCAGGAAAACATGGACTAGGTAGGTTTTGTCGTTTTGGACAAAGTTTCCCCAAGAGTCACACAACGTAGTTTTCTCTTGGTCATTACTGTCGACTTTGAAAAACAGAGGCGTACATCATTTTACGTCTTTGGGGAACAATCGATATGTACTGTTTATACAAAAAAGAGAAAGAAGACAACATTAAAGTGTCACAAGGTATTAGGAAAAAAGTAGTCCACAACACCTCTTTTCAGGAGGTATTTAACAAGAAATCAGTCCTGGAGTATGAAAACTGTCCCTAAGAACATCTGACCAAGTCAGGTAACTATGCAAGCGTTCAGCCGTCTAGGCGGGCACTGAGGGTATACCTTTTTGTTGGTTTCCCTACCAGACGCGTAGACCGCCGTGGGGCTGGCGTAGGTGGGCCAGTAGCACATTGGAGAACTGGGGAGAGCAGCGCGATGTGGTCACCCCGGTCACAGCGTCTCACACCACCCCTGAAGAGGCCAGGAAGGAAGCCCAAAGGTGGATGCAGGACTGCAGTGCCGACGGCGACATCCTCCACACGGCCGGCAATGCTGCCGTCGCCCCACCTCAAAGTCAGCCAGAGGCACCCACAGCCACAGTCGCCAGCCCGAGGCAGGAAATCCAGCAGCCACCACCTGCACGGCCACCACTGCAGGTCCGCAGCTGTGTGACGGGCACACAGCACCCAGGACGACGGCCCAGGCGGAGGCGACGGAGGTCGGCACCTGTGAAAACTGGGGACAAACCCCAGTCCTCTGCCCCTGCCAGCAGCCAGAATGCTGACAAGCGACATGGCCCAGCAGCACCCAGGCGACAGGCAAAGTCCATTTTGCCTCAGCTGTCACCAGGAGAGATGCGCCGACTGCAGCAGGAGGACCCATCCATCGGGCCAGCTCTCTCTCCTCCCGGCCAGAGAAGCCCGCAGCTGGCGAGAATAGGGAGCTGATGCAGGGGGTGCAGAGGTAGTTGGCTGGCCATGGTGTCCGGTCTTCTTGGGCTGTGTCTCCCTGGTCCTTTTGTCTCCGATCCTGCTCGCAGCGCCAGTTGTGATGGTGTGGAGGGTAAGGGGTGTGCAGGTGAAGACAGGCAGATGGTGAGAAGTGCAGGAACCAAGGGACAACAGCCAGTCAAGAAGACGCAGTGGACGACGTGGAGTTTTTCTTCTTTTATTTCTCTCCCATGGCTAGGAGCTCAAACCAGGAACGCAGCCTGGGGACTCTCTCGCTCTCAGCACTCAGCGCGCTGAGCGCGCCCTCTCTCTGCCTCTCACGCCAGTCGCTCACATCATGGAACTCTAGGGGAACACTCTCCTCCATTCTCACACCACGCTCTACTTTTATAACACCGTACCGGACCGCAAAGCCAGCACCACGGTGCCGAAGACGAAACGAGCCTCGCGAGGCCGGAACCAACAGAATTTTGTGTTTTCTATGGCAGCTTCCGTGTTGTCTGGCTCGCTGTCCGTTCAAACTATCAACACATATTTACTATCGATGAAAACCTCAGAACACAAGGAATAAAATGCAGTAAGTCACATTTGACAATTTTGTTCCTGTACTTAATCATTGCTGATTAATCTCCCAGAGTGAAGCCACTTTTAACAAGCTTACGTCATATTTTCCTTTATTTCGATGAAAAATACTAAACAGCGTGAAATAGTTTTGTAATGAATAAAAAGCTGGCATCTCGCTCTTTTTATACATATAACTTTCATTTTCCGAGACAGTGTCTAAGTGGAAAATTCTGTTATTAAAAATTACTAGAAAACACAACTGACTTTCCACTTCGCTTGGGCCGTCGGCACCCACTTTTGACACAATTTTCAACTGAAAAATACTCTGTTGAAACGGTCTGTTAAATAATAAATTCTACACATTTTCAGTTGTATTCATAACAGAAATGGAGTCATAAGCAAGATTTCGATCGAGAAGTCCGAAGTTCATGAAACGACAATTCAGATCAAAACTCCGACAGTAAAGGCGACTCGCTAAAGGGACCGGCGCTGTCAGTCATTTCGTATAGTCGCAAGCCTGTGCGGAAAAGATCGTAAGCATGCGATATACGAAATGAGAGCTCATGGACATTACTTTTAACATGCATCTTCAGATTTTTCGGTTTTCCTCTTACTTTTTGTAAAATCAAGAATTATTCAATGTTCATTCGACAGACAATTGAAAATGGCGCCAAGATTGCTCATGCAAAATCCCAGTTTAGAGAAAATATGGGCTTCTCAGCCCAGTACGGTTGTAATGGATAAAATACATTAATTTTTTGTGACTTTAGCGACGTACATACAACTATGTAGGTTCTGAGGTATTCATGATTTAAAGAATTTACACAATTAAAAATGAGATTCGACCAAGGGAGGTAAGGGGAAGATAACTCTCGAACAAAACATTTTCATCCACGAAAAGTAACCAAAATAAAAACAAACACTGTTAGCACCCGGCTACATAATATTATTAGAAGGTTGTTTACTTTTGTTGTGAATTCTCCGCATTGAATTCCAGAATTCCTTCTGGTTATTTACAGAGGATACCAGTTTTTCTAACATAGCTCGATTAAACTGTTTACGTTTTGTTTCCAGAAGCTGTTTATAGTCACGTCTGGCATTACTATAAGAAACATGATCTGGTGGCAATAAAGTACGACGGTATCTATTTAACAAATTACAGGCCTTTCTCTTACCAGACTTACACTCCACATCATACCAGTCATCATCATAACTATGTTTACATTTACCTTGCTCTGTTTTTTCATGCACTCAGCTGCTTCTTTCAAGCAACTGTTAAATATACATAGAGCTTCATTTATATCCACATCAATTACACTGATCGCCATTTCAACTCTCTGTTGAATCACAGGGGAGCAAACTATATCACTAAATACATTAGTATACGTCTCATTCCAAACATACTTTTCAATGAAAAGGTTAGAAACATTTCTTTCTGTGTTATTCATGCAGTCATTTGGGACACTGAGGTTCATCAACAAAGGCATATGGTCTGACTCGATTCTCTCTAGCACTTGTAATGTACAATCATTCGAGAAACTCAAAAACATATCTCGTGACATTAAAAAATAATCAATTACACTATTGCCTCTCTCAGAAATATATGTGTAGCGACCATTTAGTTCGCCCTGACACATACCATTCATGATACACAAATTCAAAGCGGTGCACATATTGATTAACATTTTACCATAGTTATTCAATGCATTATCTTCAGAATTTCGATTTGTACATAAAGGAGTACTTACATACTGATCATCAATAGGTAAACCATCATCTTCTAAATCATGTGAAAAGTTTGAAGTTCTACTGTTCAAATCACCACTTAATAAAACATAAACATCATCAAGAGCAAGTATACAATCACTCACAAATTCTTCAAGCATACCTATTCCATTTTCTATATCAGAATGTGTATAATACGGTGAATCAATCGGTGGTACGCAAGCACATATGTAAAGGATATCTTTGTTTGCGCAAAACAGAGATTTATCAATGACAAAAGCAACACAGTTATCAGATTTAATATCTAATAGCTTAATGAACGAGCAGAGCTCGTGTTTAACAAGACATACCAGACCACCAGAACGCCTTCCACGAGCTGTAAGTTTAATGGCAGGTTTGCAATACGATTTATAACCTACAAACACAGATGAATGAAAGTCTTCCAGGAATGTTTCATCAAAACATATGAAGTCAAAAGAACAAACAAAAGAGACAAATTCTTTATCATGCAATTTAGACAATAAACCATTCACATTCCAATGGAGAAAAGAGAAAGATTTAGAATGTTTATTTACAAAGAAACAATCTGAACTGCCACTGTCAGCAAACCTGGGAGAAGCATTGCACGTGCCGTTATGACACGCGTCATACACAGATACGGATTCAACCAACACACGCTCACTGTTTACACACACATGTTCATGTTTGGTAATTGAATCGCTAGCACAGCAAACCAGGTCAACCGTTCCACGATTAGCACGTGCCAGCTCTGTGTCATACCCGTTACCGGGTGACAGCAAAACCGGTGCACCCTGAAGGTTTGTTCCCTCTGTTGAAAAACCACACACAATGTCTTCGGGCCGGCCACTGTCCTATTTCATTTCCACCAGCCTGTCACTAGAATCGACAGAATATTTCTTACCGTCTATCAGGAGGTGGTTGAAAACCATTGGTTTAAATAACTTTATTTCAGAAACAAATGAACAGAATACCTTCATTATTGACAGGACGAATGAGCAACAACAAGCCCTAGGCTTATACTGTGCTCAAATTGACATTTACAATATATTGGCGGTTAAATACATTCACAATATACTAAATATTTCACTTCGTGCTTGGGTTTTTTTTTAAGGAAACATTGAAAAAGAAAAACAAAAACAGACCAAAAAAAAAAAAATAATAAAAATAAAAAAAGCAAGAAAGAGCCGAAAAAGAGACACAGTAGCAGAAAAATAAAATGAATAACATGGAAAATGGGAGGAAGGGAGTGGAAGCAGCAATCACATCATCAACAAGAATATGTGAACACTTTACAAACTCGAGAGAAACTTATACAATAACGTAAAGTAGTTTAGGGTAGAACCCATCATTTCCATAAGTATTGTGTTGAATTATGGTAGTTCAATTTGATTTAACTTTTTTTTTTCCTTTTTTCCCCTCTTTTCTTTTCCCTTTTCATTTTTTTCATTTCCTGTTATTGTTTTTCTTCCCTTTCGAAGACACTATGACATCGATCGCTTAGACAGAAAAAAGATTTACTAATTTTAGCGATGACGTTGGCTAATCAGTAAGTAAACAAACTATCTATCCAGTAAACTACGTCTTGGGCCAATCGACTTGTCAGTCAGCCTCTTATTGCAAAAGTAAAGAAATGGATCATAATGAATAAATAAGAGCCAAACTATAAAGTTACAGAAAGTAAAATATGAAAAAGGCAAAAACGATTTTTTTTTTAAATGAGAAAGTCAGGGCTGAAATCGGTTCGATTCGGAGATAAACTGGTGTACTTTTCCAAATATTAATGAATTCACATCAGGTTGAAGATCACGGCTACCTTCTAAAAGAAAACGTAATTGGGTATAATTCTGTGGAAGAGTCAAAATTGTATTTTCACGAACTATATTGAATAGGGGACAGAATAACAAATAGTGTTCTGCTGTTTCTCTTCCATTGCCACAGCTACAAGAAGGATTATTATCCAGATGTCGGTTAACCATGTCGTTCTTTAGATCACTCATACCTAAACGGAGCCGGCAGTGAATTACTTGTTCTCTTCTTTCACCAAAATAGTAGTATGGTGGAACTATAGCGTCATCAATTGACAGATATCGTTTCAGTTGGCTCAAGGAGTTGCTAGTTTTAATGTAGTCAGGTAGTGCATTCCATAATTGAGTTGCGGATGGGACGAACGATTTTTTATATAACTCTGTCTTACATTTCATTACTGTACGTTCTAGAGGCCTTCGCCTGTGGTGAGGGTTTCTGTCAGAGACTAGAGAGGGAATAAGATGTACTAAATAA
>CM031627.1:50198074-50203074 GCA_018398815.1 Conus ventricosus
CCCTGCGTCAAAGATTTTACTTCCACTTCGGTCGCCCACACCAAGTTCTTTTGATTCTAATCTGTCCTGCTCACTCCCTCTGGTGTCGTGTTGTTGTTGTTGTTCTTCTCTCCCTCTTCCTCGTTCTCCATCCACTTTATATAGGGATTGAAACAAAGGACCTCCCTTGGACCGTGCCCTTATCCATGTTGCTTCTCCTCCACCTTGTCCACATCCCCGACGAATTTGCCTCTAATTACATTCTTCCACACGATAGCATTTGCACGTGTTCCTGCGTAATAGCCTAGCAAACCATCACTTCTCTCGCCAACTAGACACAAAAAATTCCCCGAGACTTCTGGGATCACTTTCACACAGTAATTATCCTATAGAAAGCTACAGCAACGTCCAACCATAACGACTACCAGAATTAAACAGGTCACTCATCTGGGAATAGCACTTACTTGGAGCTTTCGACAGACCTCCGTCCGTCTTCTTCAGCGGTGGTGTTGCTACTGAGTGAACTGGAGTTCAGTGCACACGACCACGGGTCGAACCCTGGTCATGTGACGGAACAATGAGGGTGTTGTACACCGATGGCAAGGTGTGTCTGCCCCGGTCCCGGTTGAGTGTGGGGTTGTTGGCGGCAATATGGATAGCCTCCTTCACCCCACGATGAAACCATACTTTTCCCCGGTCGAGAACGTTGATGTTGTCATATCAACTGATGTTGCTGGGTCGTAGGTGGGGCTACTTGATGATAAACTCGGCACAGTCTTAGAAATACCGACTGAAAAGAAAGGACCTTGTTCTTCAAGGAAAGCTCGGTATGTTAAAACGGTCAGCTTAAAACACCGGCACACAAGCGATGCCTTCAATGGGAATTATTATATTTGGTCTTTTAACTTATTGGGAAAAAGGGTGACTGGGGGGGGGGGGGGTGGGGGGGGGGGGGGGGGGGGGAGGAGGGGGGGGGGGGGGGTGGGGGGGGGTGGGGGGGGGGGCGTCCTCCTTTGATGAATACGTGCACCTGAAATTCTCCCCGACAACCGACCATTCCACAGTTCGAAGATTTACGCTACGAGAGGTGAACGGCTTAAGGCCAGTATCTCAACTATCTCCCTGCTAATCTTGTAAACATTCGTATTCGTATTCTAAAACTCGCGCCCCCAAGGCCCAACGCCCTGTTAGAATTTCGCCTACTGGTATTTTTTTTCCCCGTGTCTCCCCCCCCCCCCCCTTTCCTACCCCTCTATCTCTCAACATATAGTATTTTTTCCAATTTCATTCATGCTGTTATAGTTTGCCACGACATGTTTGTGTTCGTGTTAGTGTTCTTGTAAAGAAAAAAAGAACGAAAAAAAATATAGGTGTCTTTTTTTCTTCTTTCCCTAGTTTCTTTGCCTCTCTTTTCTCTCTTTCATTGTTTTTTTGTGTTTTGCTGTGTTGTTGCTTTTGGTCTGTTCTCGCGTGTTTCTTGTCTTTTTTTTTTCTTTTTTTCTTCTCCCCTTCTTCTTCTCTCATTGGTATCGTACATTGTCTTCTCTCTTCTTCTTTTCTTTCCTATTCTTCTTTTCCTTCATTTTTTTTTCATTGTCGTCATTTTCTTCTCTATCTTTTTTCTCTTCATTCTTCTTAGCTTTTTTCACTTCTTTGTTCTCATCATTCTTTCTTCATATATCTTCTTTTCTTGCTTCTTCTTCCTTCGTCATGTCACTTCATCTCTTCATCATTCTTATCATCCTTCCTTTTCCTATTCTTCCTTCTCATCCTTCTTCTTCTCTCCTCTTCTCTCTTTCTTCTTTTTGCCTTGCCTTCTCTTCTTTTTCTTCTCTCTTCTCTGATTAGTCTTCTTCTTCTTCCTTCTTCTCTTCTTTTCTCTTTTTTTTGTCATCGTCGTCGTCGTCGTCTCATCGTCGTCTTCAGTCCTTCAATCATTTGGTCTACAGGGGGCACCTGCGAAGCATGTCAGCTTGCTCCGTGCACTTTTAACCCGAAGCAGACCAACAAAACGGTGGTTTTCCTTAGCCCTCGTCACCATTATGCGTGCCCCCCCCCCTCCCTCCCCCCTTCTCTCATCTTTCATTCCTCCCACAACCCCACCCCTTCCTTCCCCCCCCATTGTTCCTTCTTTCCTTTCTCCCTCTCTCCGTTTCCCCCCCCCCCAGCTCCTTGAAAGTTTTCATTGCGTTGGATTTTAATTTTCCGAACCGGTGGACTCTAGAGAACAATACAAAGATTTAGCGAGGATGCGGAAGATGCAGAGAGAGAGAGAAAGAGGAGGAGAGGAGAGGAGAGAGTGAGGAAGAGAGAGAGAGAGAGCAAGTGACAGACAGGCCAGGCAGCGGGACATACACATGCTTAGGCACGCCGCTACCAAACAAATCACATGCACAGAACGACCCCGTAAAAATTTCGTTTTGTCATTTACTGAGAAACACACACACAAAACATTTCCCACGCCCGCACGCACTGCCCGCCTCCCCACACACCACCCCACACAACACCCCCACAAACACTCGGCCGAGAGGAAGAGGAGGGGCAAGAGAGAGAAAACTTTGACACTTTGCACTTTGATGGCTTTCTATCCAAAGGTCTTATGACAAGGGGGGTAACAGGGCAATAACACATTCTTCCTCTTTCATTGTAAACAATATAACCCAGTTATTTTAATGATCAAGCAAATCAAAATAAGCAAAACATGTATATATTAAAAAAAAAGTACAAAATAGTCTTCGAATATCCTCGTAGCCACGAATACTCTTATCATTACAACAACAACGACAACAACAAAAACAACAACAATTAGATCAACATCAACAACAACACATGCGCAGAAAGGGAAAAATGTAGTATTATAGATTAATTCGACCATTCACTCAGTCACGCGATAACATTCTACTGAAACTCCTCCACCTGTTTTAATTCGTATTTTCCGAAATTGGTACTTTTGTAGTATACCTTTTGTACAAGTGCCTCTGTCTGATTTTCATTGCTTCTGCAATGAACCTAGCAACCGACTTGATGACACCATCGTCATCAGATGACAACAAAGAAGCAACATCGTGCCTTTCAGAAACATCCAAAGTGGAAATGAACATTTTACACTCACTTCGTTGTATGCAGTACATTGAAATAAAAAGTGTTTTTTGTTGTCAGTAATGAATCCACATGAAGGGCATGAGTGATTCTGTGGATGTTCCACACTCGAACCATCTTTTATTCGCATTGAAAGAAACCTAAAGTTCGTAACCTAAACCTCCCGTAATTACTTCTATGCCATTTATCTGTGATAACATTGAGAATTTTTTCCGTATGGAATATATTCTTAAAAGAGAAGAACCATCGATACTTTTCTTTGCTTTCCATATTTGAATGCCAGTTCTGTTTAAAAGAACGATGAGTCTATCTTTAAATTCTGTAATAAACTGTTGTTCGTTTCCCACTCCTTGGGTCATCCACACTATTCCAAAACCCTATTCTGACAGCACTTTCTTTACATTGTTAGCCCAGTTATCTTTACCTCGCTCATTTCAGAGCATCATGTCATCAGCTTGTCTGCACAAACGTGACTGTGGAAGCTTCAATATTTTCAATCAATATTTTCAACCAATACCTAACACATTTCACAAAAGATCTATGTAAAGAGGGTACCTGACAATGACAGAGAGAGTGAGAGAGAGAGAGAGAGAGAGAGAGAGAGAGAGAGAGAGAGAGAGGAGAGTGAGAGAGAGAGAGAGAAATGCGCGTGTGGAGAGTCCACATTTCCCATGTTGTTCCTTCACTGTGCAGACAGTGAAAGAGGCCAAGAGAAGACAGTGTCCTCACAAAACTCACTCACCACAGCCACCCTGACTCTTCTCTCAGTGCCCTGACCTTCATCTGTACAAGACAGTGTCCTCACAAACCTCACTCACCACACCCACCCTGAACTTCTCTCTTAGTGCCCTGACCTTCATCTGTACAAGACAGTGTCCTCACAAACCTCACTCACCACACCCACCCTGACTCTTCTCTCAGTGCCCTGACCTTCATCTGTACAAGACAGTGTCCTCACAAACCTCACTCACCACACCCACCCTGAATCTTCTCTCAGTGCCCTGACCTTCATCTTGTACAAGACAGTGTCCTCACAACCTCATCTCACCACACCCACTGATCTTTTCAGTGCCCTGACCTTCATTGTACAAGACAGTGTCCTCACAACCGCACTCACCACAGCCACCTGATCCTTCTCCTCAGTGGCCTGACCTTCATCTGTGGACAAGGGGCCTCTTCATATGCTCTCTTAAACATCAAGAAGCTGTTTCTTATTCTGACCCGGGCGACATTCTTGACAAACCAATGCGACATTTCGCTAGACGCACTGTAACGTTGAGCAGTAACGCAACGTTCTGTATTGGCATGAGCGCGAAATTGTGAGAGGAGGATGGAATAGGGGAAGCGTTTGTGGGATTCAAACCACGAACCCCCGACAATCTGTCACTTTCTGTTTAGAGGTTCGTGTCCACTGTACCATCCTTCCTACCGAAGACCATTAGCCAACCAGGAAGCGTGCGTCCAGAAAGCGCCAACTTATGTCATTTTAAGACTGAGTGCAAGTCTGTCTGAAATTGTCTGAAAGAGCGGGTTTTTATTCACATCAAAAAGAGGGAACGTACGGGAGTCCTGCATCCCCCCCCCCCCCCCCCCCACCGGTGTGTGAATATGTGCATGCATTTTAAAGTGTATTAAAAGGTTCCGAGTGTGCTGGATGTACCCAGTTTTTGAGGAGAGATTTCATTTACTACCAGATTACTCTCTGCTATAAAGACACTTCCTTCCGTCAAATATCAAACACAGTTTGGTCTCATGAAGTATCGAGAACGCTCAAGGGCGAACAAGCGATCAAGACTGCCATTAAATGTCAATCACTGGGCTTAAATAGTTTGACAGGAAGAAGCCTCGTAAAGGAATGGGGTACGAAAGGGAATGTTCCCTTACTGGAGGTATACAGAATACAGAATAAGGTGATTTATATG
>CM031627.1:50208074-50233074 GCA_018398815.1 Conus ventricosus
TTGCAAATTCCCCCCACTCGAAGACAATGCCCTGCATTGGCTAAAACACATTCAAGGAGCTGAAACTCTCATAATTTTCCCATTTAGACCAATGTTAATCTGGGCCTCTCATAAGCCTACTTACACCAGAGAACGGACGCAGATTTACCTTGCAACAAAATTAGAGAAAATCAATACCATACGCACTAACCAAGCAAATATCAACACAAATCTGAAATCTCCACCAGCTTAAGTCGTGTGGCCATATATAAATAAACATTATGTTTCTACGGGAATTCTCTCCCCTTCTCTTCATACACGTGGCTCGCAACCAGCCACGTCACGCATACACGACACTGCAAAAGACACACGCAAACCCACTACCTGACTTCTCGACCGACCATTTTATTTTGGTCTACGGCCCCCTTTTGGTAAAACCCGTCCGATCTCTCTTTTTGCACACACACCTTGCCATACCCCGTGGCATGTGCTGCATTGTGCACAGAAGCGCCTGATATCGCCAAGGATACCAGGCCAGTAGTACTTTTGCGTCACAATCGTTTGTGTGACCTTTCTACCGAGATGGCCCGAGGCTGACGTCACATGTCTTTAATAATAATAATAATAATAATAATAATAATGAATATTTCTATAGCGCAAATCCTAAATTAGCTCTAAGCGCTTTACAATACAAGGACTAACGAAAACACGCACGCACGCACGCGCACACGCGCGCACGCACACACACACACACGCACACACACACGCACCACACACACACACACACACACACACACACACACACACACACACACACACACACACACACACACACACACGCACACAAACCGCATACTCAGGCACGGGGAAAGCAGATACGCACAGCACACACGGGAAAGCAGACACGCACAACCACTCACGCACACCTCGCACACACACACCCACACAAACTGACATCTGTGTATGACCGGGACTTTTGAATTATCAGCCGAAATAGACTGTAAAAAGATGAGTTTTTAGTTTCGTTTTAAAGACTGGAAAAGAGTCACAGTGCCTGATGTCGTGTGGAAGAGAATTCCAAGTTTTAGGAGCCAGGAAGGAGAAGGAACGATCCCCCCTTCTTTTGCATTTGAATCTGGGAGGAACCAGGAGCAACGAGTCAGAAGACGAGCGAAGGGTTCTAGCTGGGCAGTAAGTTTTAGAAGGTCAGACAGATAGGCTGGAGTTCCAGATTTAACAGCATTGAAACAGAGGCATGCGATTTTATATGTCACCCTGGCTTTGACCGGCAACCAGTGAAGTCTGCATAATAATAGTTGAGGGTGTTCTTTGAAGGGAGCTTTGAGGATTAGTCTAGCAGCACAGTTTTGAACGTGCTGAAGTTTTTTGGTGAGGTAGTCGGGAAGGCTGCTAGTAGAGAATTACAGTAATCGAGACGCGAAAGCACGAGAGAAGTGGTGAGAGTTTTGGTTGCTTCAGTGGTAAGGAGATGTCGGATAGCACCTATACGTCTAATTTCCAGAAAGCATATTTTACAGACATGGTTCACCTGTGCCTTCATATCAAGATTCGCTTTTGATAAAGACAACCAAGGTTTTTAACCTTTTCTGAGAAGGGAATAACAGTACTGCAGATCAGAAGTGAAGAATTTACAGAAAGAGCGGGTGTTTTTGCTGCTGGTAAACTGAACAGCAAGGCTTCATTTTGTCGTGGTTTAGCTGAAGTTTGTTTTCAGCCATCCAGTCCCGAACGACATCACCGCCTTCCTGCGTTTTGTAGGCAGAACGATCTGTCTTTTCATCTTCCCCGAACTTGAATGCATGAAAGTTCGGTATAATACCCTATCTTCTAGCTCAAAACCGATGGTGCCCTCCTTAAGACATTCTTCTGTCCTGTGAGAGCGAGCTTGAACAATTTTCTAATCGAGTAATCGCCCTTTTGCTCTGCTCGTAAGTGAGTGGGGTTAGTCTCACTGACACGCTACAATGCTTTCTGAAGTGTGTGACTGCCTGGGGCCTTTCTCTCCGTGACTTCTTTTCTCTGATTCAACAGAGAATGTCTCCTGATTTGGGATCGTGGTAATCACGTTGCCCCTGGAATATTCCCGATTTACCACGTCATACGGCGGCTTGGGACGGCCAGTGCCTGTACAATCCCACTATAAAATGGTGTATCAATATACACCTGCACCGTTTTGAATTCTGCTACTGTTCCATCTATTTGTCTACACCTCTGTGTTTTACCTGTGAATTGTCCCTTCTTAACCAGGGACTCCTTCACCATTACCCCAGTGCATCCAGAGTCTCTAATGACATTAACCACATTGTCCCCACTCTGCCTTTGTGCACATCCATGTTATCGCCTGAATCTGTGAACACCACACAATCCAGACAAAATAACACTGTCATCTTTTCCATCTCTTTCTACCTGTCTCTCACTTGGCCTGACCCTCATTGCTGCTGCTTTTTGCGACTTGAATACACAGTCCTTGGCCAAGTGCCCTGTCTTATTGCACAGGAAACAGGTACGCTCATTCCTAGCCACATGGCTATTGGTTTTCCACCCTTGTTTGCTCACGTGACGCCGTGGGCTTATGGGTGTGTACTACTGACTCTTTATGTGAGTCATGTGCTGGCCTGCTATCCTCTGAATATGCTTCTGGGCTTTCCTCTTGTTCAGGCAAATCACGCCTCGCTTCCCGGTAAAGTCTCAGCTGTCTCGAGTACTTCAGCTATTGTGGTTGCACCTTTTTCCTTAATGTGGATGGTGAGGCCCGTCCCACAACCATCAAGTATCTGTTCCTTCATCACCAGTGTCTTGAGGCCTTCAAAATCACTGTCTACTCCACTAAGTTCCATCCACTTGTTGAAACAGTGATCCAGTCTAACACCGAACTGTGTGTATGTCTCACCTGTTCGATTCTCGCCTCGCGAAACTTATGCCTAAAACCTTCTTCAGTTAGATCATATGCCTTTAGTACTGCTTGTTTCACCTTGTCAAAATCCCTCTGATCAGCTTTGGGTAAGGTGGAAACAGTGTGTAACGCACGACCTGTCAACAAGGCAGACAGGTTTATTGCCCAGTCATCTTCGGGCCAGCCCTCGTTGCTCGGCAACCGATTCAAACCGACTGATATAGGCATCGATCGAATCAGTTTCTTCTCTGAACAGTGGGAGTTTAAGTCTAGATGCGCAACTTAGTCTGCGGCCTACTGACTCAGAACTGGTGTCGATTTCACTACCTTTTTCAGATTTTATTCTTTCCAACTCAATTTGTTTGGCTAAAATCTCTGATTCCGCTTCTGCCCTCGCTCTGGCAGCTGCACTCTCTGCTTCTAAACGTTCCTTTTCAAACTTCCTTCTTTCAGCCCTTTCATCTCTCTCAGTCTTCTGCTGAGTCTCTATGAACTTACGCAGTTCATCTCCTGTATATCCTAGTTTCTCCCCTAAACTCATCAGTTTCTCAATGGGAGTAAGACTTTCTTCAGCCATTTTGTCGTTTTAGCACAACTAAAACAGTTACTCTTATAGACCCGAAAAAGTTAGTACACAGTTTATCTACTAAACGTTACGAGTACACCAACCAGTGGTAATGTTCCTAACACAAAGGAGCCTTAATCTTAAACCACAGCTCTGTGAGAGTTAAGACTAGAACCTCGTTCTTCGTTCTCTCTGAACGACCTCTGATTAATACAACCACCCTACACACAAGTCAATATTCAACACTCAAAGAACGAAGGAAATAATTAGAAGAGCTAATTAAAATTGCCTTATGGACGCTTTGCCCCAGTACTACTCTAGTACTCACTTTGTTTCCCACCTGAGACTAATTTGGCCATGCAATCCTGGCAGGCTCGCCACTTTGTCCAGGACGGGGAAATCGTGATGGTATTGCTTAAGTGCACTAAGTGATGTATTATTAGTCAGGCTTTAACACACCAAGGTTATCTTTGCACTCATACACACATATGCACACTCATGCGCCCACCAAACATTCACCTCTCTCTGGGAATGGGATGTCACGCATTCGTTCTCTCCTAACACGACTGAGCACAAGAAATACAATTTCTATGTTACTTATAATCAAACATGAAGAATCCAATTACACAAAATGAAATGATCAAAACATAAAAGATCAATACTTCCTAATCCCGGGTTATAATAAAATGACTTCTTACCTGGCCAGGTTTTCACACACACAACTACGCTTTCACACCACACCACAGTTCTTGAACAAGTTTCTTCAAGTCTTCTTCAGCACTGCTTGATGGTGACGCCCTTGGTGACTGGCTCCAGGTTTCAGGACTGGGTGTTCGTGGTCGCCTCTGGATCTCGATCTAGAACTCCTCTTCTTCGTCTCTTTCACCCACCTCTGGGTTCAATGTCAGTTTGTCTGTCTTCACCCACCTCTGGCTTCAAACTTAGTTTTCTTCTCTTCCAGCTTGTCTTCAACCCTAAGACTTAGCTGTCTCTTCTATCTCCCAGACCACGTTTCTTTTGACCCTTTCTCTGTCCTGCTCACTCCTCTCCTCTCTCTCTCTCTCTCTCTCTCTCTCTCTCTCTCCCTGCCTTCTCTCTCCCTCTCTCGTGGTGTTGTTCTTCCTGCAAGTTGTTCTCCCTCAGTTTATATAGGGATGGAACAAAGGATTCCCCTCAGGCCATGCCTTTGTCCATGCTGCTTCTCAAACCCCTAGTTCACAAGTACCTTGAATTCTCCATTCGCTACAGTCTCCCACACATCAGCATTTACACACATCCCTACCTAATTGATTAGCAAATAAACACTTGCACCAGATGGACATCGAAAATTCCCGCCGACTTCGGAGGCCACTTTAACACAGTAATTATCTTAAAAGAGGGCTACGACAACACCCACGCGCATTCAACCAGCCTGACATAGAACCAACACAGTGACCCACGGCCAATACCATCTGAACGAGTCCAAGACTCCTGCTCTTCACTGACTGTTTACAAAAGAACCTCAGCTGACTAAGTGTCTAGCACTCACTTGGAGCACCGAGATCGTAGTGATTACATCCCTTCCCCTTTCGCTATTGGGCAGGTCCGAACTCTCCACTACCTTAGGTGCCTCAGTCACCTGACCACTTCGTCCTCCTTGACACAGTTCGACCGTGTGCGATGGGTAAGGCACATTGGTTAGTGGGGTCTATTACCTATTGTATACTACGTACAACGTCCCTTTGCCTCTAAGCGTTTAATGCCTTTTGTAAGAGGTTTCACGCTCTTTGACATTGTTATCAAATACAGCAACGCACCTGTCCACTTTCTCTGGCCACACCCGCCAGGGAGTGTACATAGCTGTTAGCTTAAGTTCACTTGTTCATGTAGGCCCTGCGCACCGGATACAACTTCTCTTTTTGTAGATAATCATAAAGGGTTTTTTTTTTTCTTCTTATGTCCTAAAGTCCTACTCTCTAAACACCACTCCTTTTCTGTCCCCTTCCCTCTCCCCTCTGCCGAACAAGTATTGACAGTAGACTTCCACCTGGAAGCAGTGCTTATTTCCTTCTCCCCCCCCCCCCCCCCCCCCCCCCCCCCCCCCCCCCCACACACACACACATGACTTCTTTCTCTCTAAACGCCTCCGTCCGCTTTTTCCACCCTAACTCCATCTCAATCATACAACACAACGTCAGGTACCGAAGTCTCCCCCCACTCCCTCCCTCGAAAAAAGGGGTAACAACCCCCCCCCCCCCCCCCCCCCCCCCCCCGAGACAAAGTGGTCCGCCTTTGAGATCTATCGCTTTCAGAAACTGACACCATGTTATAGACCCCTTCACAGGAAATCCAGAGGATGGCGTTTTTCCGTCAACGTTGCACAGCAAGCCTCGAATGCATCCGTCTTGGCTTATTTGCATAACGCACTTCATTATCACGTGACCGAGACGAGACTCACGCGAGGCCACGAGAGCGAGACTGGCGACGTCTGCACGAGCCATTCCGAGGCTGGTGGGAAGCAGGATTGATTTGTTTGTTGGTGGAAGTCACATCACTTGGTAAAAGCCGGTGTGGTACTGACGTGGGTCCCACTGGAGTTCTGACCCCAGACTTTTGTTATTTTTGGTCATGATTGCATTATTTCTAATCATTCATGAATTAATCCATTTATGATAATGAATAATAATTTCATGAATTAATCCTTTGGTCATTCATTCATTCATTCATTCATTCATTCATTCACTCATTCATTCATTCATTTCTTTCTTTCTTTCTTTCTCTATCTCAAATCCTTCTTTGTTTTAGTTTTCTCTCAACTGCTCTCCAGAACTGATTCACTGATCCAATCGCTCGTTCATTCGCCATATATTTTTTTTTTCCACTGAGAGCTGCGCCTTCTTATTCTGTTATCACTTTCCATCACTCAGTCATTCATCCACTACTCAGCTTTTCTTTTCTGTTCATCGTTTTCCGTCGTCCATTCAGTCATCAATGGACTCGTTCTTTCTTTCTGCCTTCTTCCTTCCGTCCTTCCTGCTGGATTGGAACGTTTTCTGTAATTCACTCACTCATCCATTCACGCCGCTATTGTTTTCTTTATTGTTATCCATCTTTTTTTTTATTCATTTACCCATTCTCTCTTTCAGTCTTTCTGTCTTTTCACTGTTAGATATCATGCATTTATTCATCAATTCCCTCGCTCATCCTTTCTACTCCACCCCCACCCCCATCTATAATGGATGCGTTCTTTAAATCCGTTACTGTTTTTCATCACACATTCATTTATTCATTTTTCCCCCTCTTCATTGTTTCCATCTTTCATTCATTTGTCCGTTCGCTCTTTCGTTGTCATTTATTCTTTTTTCATCGTTCTACATTATTCGATCATTCATACATCAATTCACCTGTTAAGTGTGTATGTGTGTGTGTGTGTGTGTGTGTGTGTGTGTGTGTGTGTGTGTGTGTGTGTGCGCGCGCACACGTGTGTGTTCTGCTATAACAGTGCCTTACAAACCAAACCACACCAAACCAAACCAACCAACCAACCAACCAACCAACCAACCAACTAATTTCACCCCAAACAACAACAACGACAGCAACAATAATGATAATAATAATAATGATAATAAGAAGAAGTACAACAACAAAAACAAGACATTCAATCGACTTCTCCTTCAATCCTGGAATCAGGGACTAGACCAAGCAAGCTCCAGCAGCCATAACGCTCTACAAATGCTGTGTCTGGTCACCCTGAGACAACGCTCTACAGATGCTGTGTGTGGTCACCCTGAGAAAACGCCCCAAAAATGCTGTGTGTGGTTACCCTGAGAAAGCTTACAAATGCGTTTTGGTCCTCTGAGACAACGTCTCAGTCGTGTGTGGTCACTGAGACAACGCTTACAAATGTGTGCCGGGCCCCCCTTGGGCGTTCAGATGCGTGTGTGGTCCTCTCAACCCCTTAAAGTTGCTGTGTGGGGTTTCCTCTGGGAAAACGCTCTACAAATGCTGTGTGTGGTCATCTGAGACAACGCTCTAAAAATGTGTTGTGGTCACTCTGGACATCGCTTACAAAATGCTGGGGTGTGGTCACTTGATCCAACGCTCTAAAAAAGTGTGTGTGGTCCTCTGGACAACGCTTAAGATGTGTGTGTGGTACTCTGGAAAAGCTCTCAATGCGGTTGCCACCGAGACACCTTCAGAGCTGTGTCTTGGGCCACTCTTGAGACAACGTCTAAAAATGCTGGTGTGGTACTTGATCCAACGCTCTCAAATGTGTGTTGGTACCCTGATCCAAACGCTTACAGATGTGTGTCTGGTCCCCCTGATCCAAGCTTACAAAAATTTGTGTCTGGCACCCTGATCCAACGCTCTCAGATGTGTGTGTGGCATCTGAGACAAGTTACAAATGCTGTGTGTGGTCCCCCGGGGGAAAACGTCTACAATGCTGTGTCTGGTCACCTGAGAAAGCTCTACAGATGCTGTGTTGGTCACCCTGGACAACGCTCTAAAAAATGTGTGTCGTCACCTGGAAAACGCTCTACAAATGCTGTGTGTGGTCACTCTGATCCAACGCTCTACAAATGCTGTGTCCGGCCACTCTTGAGACGTGCTTACAAATGTGTGTCTGGTCACCCTGAGACAACGCTCTAAGATGCTGTGTGTGGTCAACCTGAGACAACGCTACAAATGCTGCTGTTCTGGTCACCCCATCCAACGCTCACAATGCTGTGTGTGGTCAATCGAGAAAAAACATACAAATGCGTGTGTGGTCACCCTAGACACGCTCTACAAAAAGCTGTGTCTGGTCACCTGATCATACGCTCTACAGATGCTGGTTGGTCACCTGAGACAACGCTCTACAATGCTGTGTCTGCTCACCATGACAACGCTCTACAAATGCTGTGTTGGTCACTCTGATCCAACGCTCTACAAAATGCTGTGTCCGGCACTCTTGGACGACGCTCTACAAGCTGTGTCTGTCCTGAGCAAGCTTAAGTGCTGTGTGTGGTCACTCTGAGACAACGCTCTACAATGCTGTGTGTGGTCACCTGATCCAACGCTCTACAACAGATGCTGTGTGGTCACTCTGAGACAACACTCTACAAATGCTGTGTGTGGTCACCCTGAGACAACGCTCTACAAATGCTGGTGTCTGGTCACCCTGAGACAACGCTCTACAAATGCTGTGTCTGGTCACCTGAGACAACGCTCAACAAATGCTGTGTTGGTCACCCTGAGACAACGCTCTACAAATGCTGTGTGTGGTCACTCTGATCCAACGCTCTACAAATGCTGTGTGTGGTCACTCTGAGCCACTCTGCACGGCAGCAGCACTTCAAGATCTCACAGACCCGGCTCTTCATTGGAAACCGTATGGTCAGGGAAATGGCCAAGGACCTCCTGGCCCCAGACCGTCAACAAGGACCATCTCCAGATCGTCAACGAGGACCATCTCCAGACCGTCAACAAGGACCATCTCCAGACCGTCAACAAGGACAGCTCCAGACCGTCAACAAGGACCATCTCCAGACCGTCAACAAGGACCATCTCCAGACCGTCAACAAGGACCACCCCCGTCAAGACCCCGCTCAAAAAGACCATCTCCAGACCGTCAACAAGGACCATCTTCAGACCATCAACAAGGACCATCTCCAGACCGTCAACAAGGACCATCTCCAACCCGTCGACAAGGACCATCTCCAGACCGTCAACAAGGACCATCTTTAGACTGTCTTCTTCTTCTTCTTCTGCGTATGCAGGCTGATACTCCTGCGGACACCCCCAATATAGGGAGTGGAGTTTTGTGTGTATGACCGTTTTTTTATCCTGCCATTAAGGCAGCCATACTCCAGCTTCGGGGTAGGGCATGCTATGTGTAACGTGTCATCCATATCCAACGGCCAAACTGGCCTTCTCTTCCGAAAGTTGGTGATGGGATTTGACGTGTGTGCAAGAAGTTATGCGTGCGTTCACACACGGAACCTCGGTTTATAGTATCATTCGAAGGATGTATGGGAAATGGAGTCAGAACCAACGTTAACTCCGAGGAATAATCCCCCTGTACCGAAACCGCCCGGCGGAGATTCGAACATGCAACCCTTGGATTGCGAGTCCGGCGCTCTACCACTGAGCTATTCCGGCCCCCTCTTTAGACTGTCGACAGACCATCTCAAGACCGTCGAGAAGGACCACCTCCAACCCGTCGACAAGGACCATCTCCAGATCTGTCGACTAGGACCATCTAAGACCGTCGACAAGGACAATCTACAGACTGTCGACAAGGACCATCTCAGACGTCGACAAGGACCATCTCCAGACCGTCGACAAGGACCATCTCCGACCGTCGAAAACATTCTCCAGACCGTCGACAAGGACCATCTCCAGACTGTCGACAAGGACCATCTCCAGACCGTCGACAAGGACCATCTCCAGACCGTCGACAAGGACCATCTCCAGACCGTCGACAAGGACCATCTAAAGACCGTCGGCAAGGACCATCTCCAGACGTCGACAAAATCTCTCCAGACCGTCGACAAACGCCATCTCCAGCTATTGTTAAGGACCATTTTGACATCTACACAAGGACAAACACCCAGACCATTGACAAGGCCATCTCCAGATTGTCGACGAGGATCATCTCCAGATCTACCACATGGACTATCTCCAGGCAGCAGGCTGACAAGGGAGCTAAATCATATTCGCTAGCTCATGAGATAAAACATCAAGGTTGTTTTGTGTGCCTCATTCGTTAGAAGAAGCGGGGGTGTCTAACTGAGTAAAGAAGAGCGGTAACCCTTAGCAAAGAGGAGACACTTAATTTGTTTATCCATTTATTTACTCATTCTATCTTTCTTTGCTTCATTTATTGATTCACGCCCCGCCCTCCCCCCCCCCTCTCTCTCTCCTCTCTCTCTCTCTCTCTCTCTCTCTCTCTCTCTCTCTCTCTCTCCGTCTCTCTCTGTGTCTGTGTATTTCTTTTTCTACTATTTTCTTCTCTCTGAATACCTGAATGTCGTTTACTCATCCATTTACAGACTCTCAGTGTCTGTCTGTGTATTTCATCTTTTAGTCTCCACTCAGTAACAAATCGAAAGACAAAGAAACGCCCATACAATACACATAGTGCAATCAAATTTTGTTTGAGACCAAAAAAATGCCATGGACCACTCTTGGTCTGGTAGCTCCTTTTCCAGAGTTTCGCCGCCAGTTTAAAAGCTTCTTAATACATTCATTGATGAGAAGCTGAATCCTTTTAGCCGTTCTACTTTGAGACCGGAAGTGAGTGTTTGGGTCACGTGAGACTGATTTGCATAAAAGGGAGGGCCAATGTCCAGAAGATCATTGTCGAGGTCGCGGGCGCGGTGAGAGAGAGAGAGAGAGAGAGAGAGAGACAAGAGAGAATACATTTACATGAAAGCACGTGTGTGCGTGTGTGTAAGCGCGCGCACGCGCGCGCGCGTGTGTGTGTGCATGCGTGCGTGTATGTGTGTGTGTGTGTGTGTGTGTGTGTGTGCGTGCGTGCGTGCGTGCGTGCGTGCGTGCGTGCGTGCGTGCGTGCGTGCGTGCGTGTGTGCGTGCGTGCGTGCGTGCGTGCGTGCGTGCGTGTGTGTGTGTGTGTGTGTGTGTGTGTGTGCGTGCGTGCGTGCGTGCGTGCGTGCGTGCGTGCGTGCGTGTGTGTGTGTGTGTGTGTGTGCGTGGTGCGTGCGTGCGTGCGTGCGTGTGTGTGTGTGTGTGTGTGTATGTGTGTGTAGTCCCATAGCTGCGAACGAAGAATCTTCACGATAAAAATGGGCTAAACATTTCCTCCCAACATTCAGCAAACTTTATTCCATACTTCTCCCGTGACCCAACCCAAACAACAATCTTCCCCAGAATCAAAATAAACACCCCCAGACACCATACTTATTCACAGATCCCCCAGTTAACCAAGCGCTTCGCATTCGACATGGCACTCGTGACGCTGTCTGCGCATGCGTCATGCGCACGTGGAACAAATTAGTGCGCACATGCGTAGAAAGTAAACGGATATTACACCTCACTTCCCCTTCCTCTCGCCTGCCACTCCCTGGGCTTGCCTCGTCCCATCCCCCGTTGTGTGTGGCCTAGCGTATCCCCCATAGCCAAAGGCAAAAGCGGATTATGAAACATAAAAATTTCTATCTGCCGTCACGCGTTTTAGAGGAATTTCTGGAGGCGTTTCTGGTGTCTATTTTAAGGCGGGTTTTTACCAGGCTTGGACATATTTTTGACAACACTGAATGTTCACCAGAACACCGAATCAATGTAAAATGTGCGACATAGATGTTTGAATTCTATTTGCCTATAAGCACAGCACTTTCAAATATTACAATTTTCAATATACCCAAATAAATATTTTCTTTGGGAATCTCAAGTTGAAATTCTTAACTGTTATTTTTTTGTTGTTGTAAACAAGAGGATAATTCAATTCAACGTTTTGGGTTGAAGGTTTATTCATGATTAGTGAATTGCATGAATCGCTTCCCCTCACTGGCTCCTGTCTCTCTGTGTGGATGTTTGCTTTATGATGATACTTCAAGGCATGGGAAGTGATTTTTGCTGGGTTCCATCTCACTGTGGTATGATGTGAAATGAAGTAGCAGACAGTCTGGCAGAAGAGAGAGAGAGCGAATAGTCACTCTGAAAATCCATTAAAAATCTCTTAGATTTGTCGTCTTGTGAATTAGTTCAAATTATAGAAAAAATACTTACACAAGAAAAATTGTGGTCAGAAAATGTCTGCTTTACCATCGTGCTCAGAGCATACCGTTGGATTAATTTTTTTTCATGAATTAAGGTTGAATACTTGGAACACTAAATATTCTCATGGTGTTACTTGTGTTTGCAGAGAAAACGTTTCTGTGCATCATCTTTTGTTTGAATGCCCAGTGTTGACCTTGCTTTATCAGGTGAAAGGTATTGTGTTGAATAATTTTGATGATTGCCTTAGCTATTTCGCCAGTCACGGATTGTACAGATTGCACACGTTTTGTAAAAATCAACAAGTTCTTGTTCCTCTAGGGTATTTCAGTTATGTAAATATGCATATATAAGATGTGAATTGAAAGTACTAAAAATGGGTGATAAGCCACGTGTGTAGAGTTTTCTGATCCAATTATAAATATCAATTTTCATGTCTAATGTAATCTCGGGATGAGAAGGCTTTAGTAAAACCACTGAACTGAACTGGATTTAAATGGATGGTTTTCAGTCTTATTGTCAATACATCAGAGTGTACCGGTGGAAGTGGAGGACACGTAATAAACATCGCATGCATCCTATGTGAGAAACTGGAGGAATAAATGAGATAAATGAAAATGAGTGACTGAGAAACTGGAGGAATAAATGAGATAAATGAAAATGAGTGACTGATATTTGAATGGTACGGGAAACGACTGAATGAGCGCCAGTAGGCTGCTCTTCGGCCGGCTCTACCTGGGTAGGCAGCCCGTTGAGTGAGTGAGGTAGTGTGTTATTGTAAAGCGCTTAGAGCTTGGTCTGTGACCGAGGATAGGCGCTATATAAATACCCAATATAATAATAATAATAGAGTTCTTAAACAAGATGCTGTTATCTTAGGTTTTGCTGTTTGGGTCCTTTCACATGCTGTTTATTTCTTCTCTCACTGTTAGTTTCAAAGTGAGGTGACTGCAAGCGGAAATTCAAACACATTAAAAAAAAAATACTGTTCCGCCGGGCAAAAGAGACAATCAAATTATAAGACAAAAGACGCCCCCAACCCTACCCCAGTGCCGTTACTCTCACGCCGTTCACGCATGCTGCTTTGTGCATAGCCACACGCAGGTTGTCCTGTGTCTGTGGCAGCATTGCATTTCACAGGGAGCAGTCTGGATCAGGCCGTCTTGCTGGCTGACGTCAGGTCCGTCTTGTTTCCATGTGGGAGATGCAGAAAGCCATCAGGTGCATTTATTTCCCCAACACATGCAAGGTGCAGAGACCTGTGAAGGCAACCGAACTGCTGCAGCTGAGCAGAGCAGGATGATCAGGAAGACCAGTGTCAACAGATCTCCAACTGCCGCCACCATCCCCTGTCCGAACTGTGACAGGTCTTTCCGGGCGCAGATCGGCCTGACCAGTCATCTACGCACTCACCCCCGATCCCAGGATGAGTAGATGGTCTTCGTCGTCTCGACGGGCAAACAACACAACAGGAGATGCAGAAAGCCATCAGGTGCATTTATTTCCCTTTGGTTTCTGCTGCCACTGGCCAGCCATGGCATCCATTGAGTGGGACTGATTCCATTACTACTACACAAAGTGTAACACCTGTGGCTCGGTGGTTAGTGTCGCAGATTCCAGGCTGGGAAGTCGTCGGTTCGATTCTCATCAAAGCCATTTATTTGTGGGATTTTTTTCTACCCGATCGATTCCTACCCGGAGCTGAATTTGCTATGGTGCTCAGCTGGAAAAATTGAAAACCACACAGCCAATTCTCATCCAATTATTCGACGCGCCTCTGAGAGTGCTGCTAAAATTTCCTGACCAAAAGCTGCATTTCTCGGGCCTGGCTGACAGCGGGATAAAACATGAGAATGAACGTAGAGTATACAGGACAGAAGTCGGTTGTTTGGCTAATTGGATATTTCGTCTGAATGTTGATGTGTGGGAAACCTCTCCCAGCTAGAAGGAGGTGTGTTATGAAGGTGTCTACATGTAAGTTGGACAGACACGAGCAGAACACAGCACACACGGTGGGAAGACAGGGAAGAGGAAGACAGGGAAGAGGAAGACAGGGAAAGGAAGACAGGGAAGAGGAAGATAAGAGCGAGGCCATGCACGACTGAGATAAGATAAGAGCATGGCCATGCACGACTGAGATAAGATAAGATCATGGCCATGCACGACTGAGATAAGATAAGAGCATGGCCATGCACGACTGAGATAAGATAAGAGCATGGCCATGCATTACTGAGATAAGATAAGAGCATGGCCATGCATGACTGAGATAAGAAAAGAGCGAGGCCATGCACGACCGAGATAAGATAAGAGTGTGGCCATGCATGACTGAGATAAGAAAAGAGCGAAGCCATGCACGACTGAGATAAGAGTCTGGCCATGCATGACTGAGATAAGAGTCTGGCCATGCATGACTGAGATAAGAGCGTGGCCATGCACGACTGAGATAAGAGTCTGGCCATGCATGACTGAGATAAGAGCGTGGCCATGCACGACTGAGATAAGAGCGTGGCTACGCATGACTGAGATCAGAGCGTGGCCATGCATAACTGAGATAGGAGCGTAGCTACGCATGACTCAGGTGGGGAATAAACAAGCCTCTAAAAAACAGAAGGAAGGCGTGAAATGAGAGAGAGGGAACTGCACTTTGAGAATCGTTCTTTGAAGACGACCAGAGCGGTTTTGACCTGTAGGCTATCTGATGCCACAAAAGATCCAAGGCGGCACCATCATCTGCTTGCGGCCTGTCTAGAGGCTACAACGATGCGTTCTGCACAGACCTGTTCGCGATACCGACCCAACTGTGATATGGAATACTAGTGTAAATGTATGTAGAAACCTAGCCTGGGAGAGAGAAAGCCAGTGAAGTGTTTCACCCGACTGTAGGTAGACTTTTGGTCTCTTGCATTTCTATTGCCGTCAGTGTTCTGAATTGTAAATTTATAGGTGTGAATTAGATTTAGTGTAGAAAGTCTAGTTCTAGTTCCCAGTCGTGTCAGACAGAAGCAAACAAATGCGTGACACTTGGTTCCCGGAGAGAGAGAGAGAGAGAGAGAGAGAGAGAGAGAGAGAGAGAGAGAGAGAGAGAGAGAGAGAGAGAGAGAGATGTATGACGGGTGCATTGGTGTGCATATGCGTGTGTGAGTGTCTTGGTGTACCAAGCTGACTTTTACATCAGCAAATTCACTTAGGCAGTACCGTCACGAGTCTCCTCAACTTGGACAATTGGATTCAGCTGAAAGTAGACTGAAAACAGGCTGTGTGGACACACACACACACACACACACACACACACACACACACACACACACACACACACACACACACACACATACACACACAGAGAGAGAGAGAGAGAGAGAGGAGAGAGAGAGAGAGAGAGAGAGAGAGAGGGGAGAGAGCCGACCCCTGAAACCACATTAGTGTTATGATACCCAGACACACAGACAAATAGATAGATAGATAGATAGATAGATAGATAGATAGATAGATAGATAGATAGATAGATAGGTAGACAGATAGATAGGCAGACAGATAGAAGATAATAAGTAGAGACGGAGAAAAGGTAGCTAGTTAGCTAGGTAGATTGGTCGGTGGATAGGTAGGTAGTTAGGTAGATCGATCGATAGATGGAGTGAATGATGGTGGTGGTTTGGATTATATCCTGATTGTAGCACTATGGTAGGCAGATCTTAAAATAGATAGAGAGAAGGCTGTTGTTGTTTGTCCGTCCAGACGACGAAGACCATCTAGTCATCCTGGAATCGGGGGTGAGTGCGTAGATGGCTGGTCAGGCCGATCTGCGCCCGGAAAGACCTATCATAGTATGGACAGGGGAAGGTAAAGAGATAAAAAGATACAAAAGATAGAATGTAGATAAGTAGATAGATAGACCGTCGACAAAGACCATCTTCAGACTGTCGACAAGAACCATCTAGTCCAGTTACCCAGCGTAGCCCAGGGCAGTCCAATTCAACCCAGTGTAGCCCAGTACAGTCCAATTCAACCCATTTTAGTCCAGTACAATCCAATTCAACCCATTTTAGTCCAGTACAGTCCAATTCAACCCATTTTAGTCCAGTACAGTCCAATTCAACCATTTTAGTCCAGTAAGTCCAATTCAACCCATTTTAGTCCAGTAAGTCCAATTCAACCCAGTTTAGTCCCGTGCAATCCAGTTCAACCCATTGTAGTCAAGTACAGTCCAATTTAACCCATTTTAGTCCAGTACAGTCAATTCAACCCAGTGTAGTCCAGTACAGTCGTATTCAACCCAGTTTGTCCAGTACAGCCCAATTTAACCCAGTGTAGCCCAGTACAGTCCCGTTCAACACAGTGTAGCCCAGTACAGTCCAAATTAACCAAGTTTAGTCAAGTACAGGCCAATTTAAACCATTTTAGTCCAGTACAGTCCAGTTCAACCCGTAGTAGTCCAGTGCAGTCCAATTCAACCCCTGTGTAGTCCAATACAGTCCAATTCAACCCATTTTAGTCCAGTACAGTCCAATTCAACCCGGTGTAGTCCAGTACAGTCCAATTTAAACCAGTTTAGTCCAGTGCTGTCCAACTCAATCCAGTGTAGCTAGGTACAGTCCAATTCAATCCAGTTTAGTCCAGTACAGTCCTATTCAACGCATTTTGTTCCAGTGCAGGTCAGTTCGACCCCGTTTAGTCGAGCACAAACCAGTTCAACCCAGTTTAGTCCAGTCCAGTCCAATTCAACCCAGTTTAGCTCAGTCCAGTCCAGTTCAACCCATTTTAGTCCAGTACGGTCCAGTTCAACACAGTTTAGTCCAGTACAGTCCAATTCAATTCAGTTTAGTCCAGTCCAGTCCAGTTCAACCCATTTTAGTCCAGTACAGTCCAGTTCACCCAGTGTAGTCCAGTACAGTCCAATTCAACCCATTTTAGTTCAGTACAGTCCAATTCAACCGGGATTAGTCCAGCACAGTCCAATGCAACCCATTTTAGTCCAGGAAGTCCAATTCAACCCAGTTTAGTCCCGTGCAATCCAGTTCAACCCATTTTAGTCCAGTACAGTCCAATTCAACCCAGTGTAGTCCAGTACAGTCGTATTCAACCCAGTTTAGTCCAGTACAGCCCAATTTAACCCAGTGTAGCCCAGTACAGTCCCGTGTAACCTAATGTAGCCCAGTACAGTCCAAATTAACCAGTTTAGTCCAGTACAGGCCAATTTAAACCATTTTAGTCCAGTACAGTCCAATTTAAACCATTTTAGTCCAGTACAGTCCAATTTAAACCATTTTAGTCCAGTACAGTCCAATTCAACCCGGTGTAGTCCAGTACAGTCCAATTCAACCCCTGTGTAGCCCAGTACAGTCCAATTCAACCCATTTTAGTCCAGTACAGTCCAATTCAACCGGTGTAGTCCAGTACAGTCCAGTTCAACCCGGTGTAATCCAGTACAGTCCAATTCAACCCGGTGTAGTCCAGTACAGTCCAATTTAACCCGGTTTAGTCCAGTACAGTCCAATTCAACCTGGTGTAGTCCAGTACAGTCTAACTCAATCCAGTGTAGCCAATACAGTCCAATTCAATCCAGTTTAGTCCAGTACAGTCCTATTCAACCCATTTTGTTCCAGTACAGGTCAGTTCAACCCCGTTTAATCGAGCACAAACCAGTTCAACCCAGTTAGGCCAGTCCAATTCAACCAGTATAGCCCAGTCCAGTCCAGTTCAACCCATTTTAGTCCAGTACGGTCCAGTTCACCCCAGTGTAGTCCAGTACAGTCCACTTCAACCCATTTTAGTTCTGTACAGTCCAATTCAACCCAGTTTAGTCCAGTACAGCCCAGTTCAACCCAGTTTAGTCCAGTACAGTCCAGTTCAACCCAGTTTAGTCCAGTACAGTCCAGTTCAACCCAGTTTAGTCCACTACAGTCCAGTTCAACCCATTTTAGTCTAGTACAGTTTCAGTTCAACCCATTTTAGTCCAGTACAGTCCAATTCAACTCAGTTTAGTCCAGTACAGTCCAGTTCAACCCAGTTTAGTCCAGTACAGTCCAGTTCAACCCAGTTTAGTCCAGTACAGTCCAGTTCAACCCATTTTAGTCTAGTACAGTCCAGGTCAACCCATTTTAGTCTAGTACAGTTTCAGTTCAACCCATTTTAGTCCAGTACAGTCCAATTCAACTCAGTTTAGTCCAGTACAGTCCAGTTCAACCCAGTTTAGTCCAGTACAGTCCAGTTCAACCCAGTTTAGTCCAGTACAGTCCAGTTCAACCCATTTTAGTCTAGTACAGTCCAGGTCAACCCATTTTAGTCCAGTACAGTCCAGTTCAACCCATTTTAGTCCAGTTCAACCCAGTTTAGTCCAGTACAGTCCAGTTCAACCCAGTTTAGTCCAGTACAGTCCAGTTCAACCCAGTTTAGTCCAGTTCAACCCAGTTCAACCCAGTTTAGTCCAGTTCAACCCAGTTTAGTCCAGTTCAACCCATTTTAGTCCAGTACAGTCCAGTTCAACCCATTTTAGTCCAGTTCAACCCAGTTTAGTCCAGTACAGTCCAGTTCAACCCAGTTTAGTCCAGTACAGTCCAGTTCAACCCAGTTTAGTCCAGTTCAACCCAGTTCAACCCAGTTTAGTCCAGTTCAACCCAGTTTAGTCCAGTTCAACCCAGTTTAGTCCAGTACAGTACAGTCTACTCCAGTCCAGTTCAGTCCAATCCGGTGCCATACAATTCAGACCAGTCCAGCCCAGTCCAAATTAATCCGGTCTAGTCCATTCCGGACCAACCTAATGCGGTTCGAGACCCGTGGAATCCAGATCAGTCCAATCGAACCCAGTCCATCCCATCCCAGTCCGAAAGAAGCGAATACAGTCCAACCCAGTTAATTTCAATCTGTCCTGGCCAACCCAACCTAACCCAAATTCAAGACTCCGGAGAGAGCGAGTCAGTGGGCACCTGTCTTAGTTGTAAATTACAATGTCTGATCGTACATTTTGTAATGCATTGATGATAATCAAGCACTGTCTTTGAAAGACACTGTACATTGCGATGTCTTATCGTATATTTTGTAATATATTGATGATAATCAAGCACTGACTTTGAACGATGGCTGTAAATTACGATGTCTGATAGGACATTTTGTAATGTATTGATGATAATCAATCACTGACTTCGAAAGATAGCTGTAAGTTAGGATGTCTAACAGTACATTTTTTAGTTTATTGATGACAATCAAGTACTGTCTTTGAAAGATATCTGTAAATTACGATGTCTGATAGTACATTTTGTAACGCATTGATGATAATCAAGTATGGTCTTTGAAAGAGAGCTGTATATTGCGATGGATGATAGTCCATTTTGTAATATTTTGATGACAATCACGCGTGTGTGTGTGTGTGTGTGTGTGTGTGTGTGTGTGTGTGTGTGTGTGTGTGTGTGTGTGTATGTGTGTGTGTGTGTGTGTGTGTGTGTGTGTGTGTGTGTGTGTGTGTTTATTTATTTATTTTTTTTTAGTGATTTTACAAATTCCAATCGTCTCAACATGATCTGTACCTCGATGTTGACAATGAATCGACAAATGCATGGAAGAATTGACCAAAAACACAACTGAGCAAAACAACACAAAGCAAAGGGGGGGGGGGGGGGGGGGGGGGAGAAGAAAGAAGGAGAAAGAATAAAATTGGTAAAATGTCAGTTAATTTGCAAATAGACACAAGGACACCAGAAATCCTAGGCGAATGTAAACATTCGCAACTTACACACACATACACACACACACACACACACACACACACACACACACACACACACACACACACACACACACACACACACCACACGCACGCACGCACGCGCGCGCACGCACGCACGCACGCACGCACGCACGCACGCACACACACACACACACACACACACACTGCGGACAAGCTAGAATACAAATAAATACATAAACAAAGAAGAAAGTAATACTCATGTCATGTATAATACAAAACAGACAAATAAAATTTCGACAAACATGTTTCCTTATGACGTCACAAAATAGCGCACGTGTCATAACATTATATATAAAAAACAAACAAACAAACAAAACAACAACCATGCACAGAGCAATGCCGTCTGAACATCTAAGAAGAGGGAGGATGACGATATAGAAAAACAGAACCGACGAAACAAGGACAGGTCAGAAATAGAGAGCAGGAAACAGGGAGAGGGAAAGAGAGAAGGAGGGGAGGAGGTGGGGGGAGGGGCGGGGGGGGGGGGGGGGGGGGGGGGGGGGGCTGTGTGCGGGACGAAAGGAGTAGGGTGGAGAAGGGAGGGGGGGGGGGGGGCAAGATGTGAAGAGGGTTTCTCTTCAACTGTAAGCAACGTTTAGGAACTGACAGATGGCTGGATGTCTGGGGAGGGAGAGAGAGAGAGAGAGAGAGAGAGAGAGAGAGAGAGATTCGGAATTCAGAATCCCGTTTATTTTCATTTAGGCCAAGGCCCCTTATGAGGGGAATGTGAACAACAAAAGAACATTGAAGCAGCGCTAGTTATGACTTAACAAAAACATAACAAAGATGATACAAACAAAATTCTTAAGATGTGGCAGTTTCTCTGAACTTGTATGCTTTTGAAAGAAACATTGAAAGACCTCTAACAACTTCAACTGATTGAGAAGACATCAATAAACACAATTTGAATAAACTCGGTTGACTATAATACTTAAGTTTGATGAACTTTTCACGAATACTACTAAGAGCAGGACAGCAAAGAACAAAATGTATTTCATCTTCTTGTGCTACTTTACATAATGGACAAATCAGATCCTCGTTGTTAGCCATTCTGTATCTATAATGGTGCACTTTTAATTCTGATATTCCTAAACGAAATCGTGTTGTAACATATTGTAAATGTCTATCAATAATAGTGGTCAAATATGGTTTCAAATCATGCACACTGCAAAAATTGTTATAAAAACTAAATCTGTCACTATTGTGAATATGGTCAGACCATTTTTGCCATGTACAATCTATTAATCGTTGCCTGAAAATATTTATAAATACTTTGATATTTCCCACACCCTGGTTTAACCAAACATACCCAAACCCATATTCTGTCAAACAAAAACGTACTTTGGAGGCCCAGTTATTTTTGCCTTTAGAGTCCATATCTAGAAGCATATTGTAGGCTTTTCTAGGAATTCTATCGTTACACATTTGCAATAATTTAAGCCAATAACGAATGCAATTAACAGCAGATAAAACAAATATTGGGTAGCGATTGGTTTCTCCATATATCATATCATTCGGCGTACGTCTGTCTACACCAAGAAACTTTTTTAGAGCAAATAAATGCACAGATTCACAACAAGTAGCAGCTTTGTCTAAGCCCCATAATTCAGAGCCGTAAAGTAGAACGGGCTGTACTTGGGTATCGAATAACTTGATGAATACCTTAAGGGATGTATTATTCAAAACATACAACTTTTTCATAATA
This sequence comes from Conus ventricosus, assembly GCA_018398815.1. Lineage (NCBI taxonomy): Eukaryota > Metazoa > Mollusca > Gastropoda > Neogastropoda > Conidae > Conus > Conus ventricosus. The sequence goes on from CM031627.1 coordinate 50,229,673, forward strand.
CACAGTAAAGCATTCTTTGCCCTACTTGCTAGATCTTTACAAGCACCTGTGAAACTCAAACGTGTAGAAAATATTATACCTAAATACCTATATGCATTAACAACTGGCATATTAACATCACCATAAACCCATCTTTCCCTTGCACCAAGATAGCCCCCCTTACGAAACACAATGATATTACTTTTTGACATATTAACTTTTAATTGAAGAGTACCAGCTGCACGTCGTAAATTATTCAACTGTGTCTGTAGACCAACAGGCGTTTCTGAGAGAGAGAGAGAGAGAGAGAGAGAGAGAGAGAGAGAGAGAGAGAGAGAGAGAGAGAGAGAGAGAGAGAGAGAGCGTAAAGAGGAGAGAGAGAGAGAGAGAGAGAGAGAGAGAGAGAGAGAGAGAGAGAGAGAGAGAGAGAGAGAGAGAGAGAGAGAGAGAACTCAGAACTTAGAACTCAGAGAAAATTGTTATTCGATGAAGGATTGAGATTTTAGGCAGAGCCTATTCTTAGAGAGAGAGAGAGAGAGAGAGAGAGAGAGAGATAGAGAGGAGAGAGAGAGAGAGAGAGAGAGAGAGAGAGAGAGAGAGAGACAGAGAGAGAGAGAGAGAGGGGAGAGAGAGAGAGAGAACGCAGAACTCAGAAAATTTTTATTCGATGAAGGATTGAGATTTTAGGCAGAGCCTATTCTTAGAGAAAGAGAGAGACAGAGAGAGAGAGAGAGAGAGAGAGAGAGGAGAGAGAGGAGAGAGAGAGAGAGAGAGAGAGAGAGAGGAGAGAAGAGAGAGAGAGAGGGAGAGAGAGAGAGAGAGAAACGCAGAACTCAGAAAATTTTCATTCGATCAAGGATTGAAATTTTAGGCAGAGCCTATTCTTCCAATCCGTCCTTAAAAGAGAGAGAGAGAGAAAGAGGAGAGAGAGAGGAGAGAGAAGAGAGAGAGAGAGAGAGAGAGGAGAGAGAGAGAAAGAGAGAGAGAGAATGCGAATGTGAATGGTTAATTCAGATAGAGGCCATAGCTCATACTGAGAGGGAGAGAGAGAGAGAGAGAGAGAGAGAGAGAGAGAGAGAGAGAGAGAGAGAGAGAGAGAGAGAGAGAGAGGAGAGAGAGAAGAGAGAGAGAGAGAGAGAGAGAACTCGGAACTCGGAAATTTTTAATTGCAAAGGCCACCGACCTATCTGCAATGAGGTCAAGAAACAAAAATGAAATGAAATCACACACACTGACGCTGTAGCATTTCTACTGATCACGCTCATTTACAAAACTTGCTCACACCAACTGTATAATCGTAGATTGTGTATACCGAAAGATACATACAAAATCACACCCGTATGTAGCACTCACCCAGACTCGCACAGCTCGCACATACAATTTCGCTCGCACTACAATTGCCGCGAAACCACACAACAACAACACACACACACAACACACACACACACACACCACACACCCACACACACACACCACGCACACACACACACAACACACACACACACACACACACACACACAGACACACACACACACAGACACACAGACACACACACACACACACACAGACACACACACACACACACACACACACACATACACCACACACACACACACACACACACACCACACACACACACACATACACACACACACACACACACACACACACACACACACACACAACACACACAGACACACACACAGACACACACACACAAACACACACACACAGACACACCACACACACACAGACACACAGACACACACACACACACACAGACACACACACACACACACACACACACCACACACACACACACACACATACACACACACACACACACACACACACACACACACAGACACACACACACACACACACACACACACACACACACACACACACACACACACACACACACACACACACACACACGTAAACAAGCGTATACACACACACACACACACAGAGGAGAGAGAGAGAGAGAGAGAGAGAGAGAGAGAGAGAGAGGAGAGAGAGAGAGAGAGAGAGAGAGAGAGAGAGAGAGAGAGAGAGAGAGAGAGAGAGAGAGGACTTTGGCATAGGAGAGGAGTGAGAAGTGGAAGGGAAAGACGGGGTTAGTTCGACATTCCATTCATCGATAGATCTCCTGCTTAATACTCCTCCCCACCCCCCACCCCTTTCCCTCCTTAATACTCCCCGCCCCCTCTCTTTCCCTACTCGACACTCCCCCTATTCAGTTCTCCCCCTGCCTGTAACTGTAACTGCCCCTGCTTGACTACGGCATGTGTGTGTGTGTGTTGTGTGTGTGTGTGTGTGTGTGTGTGTGTGTGTGTGTGTGTGTGTGTGTGTGTGTGTGTGTGTGTGTGTGTGTGTGTGTGTGTGGAACAGGGGGAATTTTGAACAGCAGGAAAACTGCACAGGGGAGACTACCGAGTTAGGGAAGTATTGAGCACCCACAAGCAGGGGAAAGCATCCAGCATAGGAAATATTAGACTGGGGGGAACTATTGAGCAGGGAGGGGTTGGGGGTAGGGGTTGGGGTAGGGGTGAGTATCGATGCGCTCCCACGAAAAGACAGTTTGGAAAAGTAAGAAGTGCAAAAAGGGTCGTCAAGAAGAGAGAGGAGGATGACATGTTCATTTTCGAAGAGGACTAGATAAATCTACTGTGCCGTCAATAATTAGAAAAGTAAGGAGACTGAGATTGACTACAGCGTTACGGAATGGAAAATAAGATACAAATATACATACGAAACATGATGAGAAAAGTAAGGCATATTCAACGAGTGAAAAAACAACAACAACAACCCCCAAAAACAACAACAACAAAACAAAAAAAACAAACAAAAAACAAACAAACAAACAAAAAACCAACAACAACACCCCCCCCCCATCAAAACGGAAACCTGTAAGCTTTCGCAACTGATACATCCAATCGTCACTAGAGCGACGCAAGTTCAGACGCACATTACCCATTCTTGATTAATTTCCTACGCATATGAGATCCTTATGTTGTGAAGATCAGTTCCATGAGTGTTTGAAGGAAAAGAATGAACGAAGACAGAGATAGAAAGAAAAAAAATAAAGGAGAGAGCGCAATTCCTTTTTGTAGGCTACATGAAGAAAGAATATGTGTGTGTGGTCTGCAGTCCGTTGAGTCTGCTCTAGAAATCTGGAACAGGTTAAATGTGCGAATACCACACAAGACAAGGCAACACGTGTGTGTGTGCGTGTGTGTGTGTGTGTGCATCTATCTATCTATCTATCTATCTATCTATCTATCTATCTATCTATCTATCTATCTAAGCCAGTGAATGAATGGTGATTTCACTTTTACGCAGAGATAACTTCAAAGTGCATTGGTTGCTCCCAGTATGGACCACCGCTGTGCTGGTTGGTTTCTGGCACTGGCTGCAGGC
>CM031627.1:50235574-50238074 GCA_018398815.1 Conus ventricosus
CAGCAGTCCTATCAAGATCAGTGTTCGGTGTGCAGTTACCTCGTTTTTGCCCGCCAAGAACAATTTCCCATAAGCTTTTCAAAGCCAGGGTCTACATCCTGAAAAAATGGAGGAGTGAAAACGGGTTTTAAAAAAAGGAAAAGGGGAACCCTTTGGCTGTTGGTGACACGGTTCCCCTGGAAAGGAATGTATTTCCCCGGCAGGGCAGTACGGGGGTTTTAAATCTAACAAGAAGATCAGGAGTCATGGTGGGACGCGTAAAGGGGTACGCTCTCTCTCCCATTTTGCCCCTGTTTTAGGACTGAACGCTGCATGGATCCTTCATTCATTCCCGGTATCTCTGGGGGTGACCACGTCTAGAGTATGGGGGCAATGATGAGACGTTGATGGTGGTGTCATTGAGATACGATTGGGGTGGGTAAATGATGATGAGATGGGGGTGTGATTGGCCGGACGAAAGTGCTGGAAACAAAGGCCCAAGGCCAACCCCTGCCCCCCTCACGACTGGCAGCACACATACACACACACCCCCAAACCCCCACACCCACACACACACACACGCCGCACGCCGCACGCAGCAGTACAAATACACGAACGTACGCACGCACGTAAACGCAGCAGCACACACGCACGCACGCACGCCGCCGCCGCACGCAAAAACACACCCCGCAGAAAGCACGCAACACGAGGCACACGCACGCGGGCACACACACACACCACACAAAACCCACACACACACACACACACGCACACAACACACCCAACACAACACCCCAACACCTTAAAACACGCGACGAAAGGGATAATGGCCAAGGCTGAAGTTAAGCTGTTGAAGTTTGCACGCGATCTTGGGGTTTGAAAAAGGTGTTCCCTTTACAGACGAGATCAAAGACTTTTAGGGGTAAAGCGAACCCCCCCCCCACCTCCCCCCCCCCCCCCCTCTCCACTTGCGTCTCATCTTTCGAACAGTCAAGAGAAACGTCTGCCCCCATCCATCTTAAAACCTCTAGCATTGCAAATTAACGTAACCAGTGGACGGGAAAGCAAACCAATTCACTCACAAATCAAAAGATGGGGAATTTATTATGCCCTGCGGGCTTTTTTTTATTTTGGGGGAGGGGGGGGGCGGTAGGGGGGTAAGGGGGGGGGGGGGGGGAGTTTGGGAGGGAGGGGAAGGGGTGAATAGGGGGGAGGAGGGGAATGATTCTCTCTAGTGTGCTTCTTTCTCCACCATTTTCAGACGTTTTTGAAAGCCGCTAAGAATTTTGAAAACCAGGAAAAAGAGAAAACCTTTTTTTCAAGGATCCCAAAACGCACACAGAAACTGAAAGGAGACTGCATGAAGAGCACGATGACAAGAGGCAGAGAAAGAGTTTTCCCTGAAAACACAGACAGACAAAAGAAAAAACAAACAACAAAAACCAGCAGTGCAGTGTCACCCCCTGCGGGTTGCCTCTTGACGGCTAGAAATGATGCTCCCATGGATTGCCGGGGCCAAGGGGCGGCGGGCCCGGGGCCCGGGGTGGGCGTGGCTGTAGACGGGGATTCGTAATGAGCGGGGTGGGGTGTGGTGCCCTGGAAGCACAGAAGAGGAACAATGACAACAACAACAACAACACAACACCAAAAACACCACACACACACACAACCACAAACACACACACACACTCTATGAAAAAACGTTAAATTGAAGAAAAAAACAACAACAACAACAACAAAAAAACACACAACACACACACACACAACACACACACACACCAACACGCAGCCGCACACAAACCCACAGGGGCACACGCACGCACACAGCACCCATACACACACACACACACACACACAAAACCACACAAACCAAAACACCACACTCAACAAGCCGACACACACACACACCACAACACACACACACACACACCACACACACACACACACACACACCACGATTCGGGGAAAAACAAGATCGACACGGATGGAAGGAAAAAAATTTCAGTTTCAGTTTCATCAAAAAGGGGCACTGCGTGCGGATAGTCCTAACGCTACACCAATCGCAAGTTTTGAAAACAAATAGCATGTTTGAGCGGTGGGTAAATGAAATTTCCCAAATAAAATGAGACAATAGAAAAAGGGGTCCGTGGGACGACCAGCGGAGTCTGACCCACAATTGCCCAACGCCTGGTCAGACCTACCATGTTTTTTTCCCCCTCCTGAACAAACAAGAAAAATTGATTTCTGAAAACTGCGCTAGTTTTCGGGATTTACCTTTCTGAATTCCGTAAAGTACTTCATATTCCCTCAGCGCCGTGCCATTTTGACAAAGCTTTTGATTATCAATAAAAAAATTTTGGGCATCTGTCAGTTTCACGAGTTTTAGTTTTCAACCTTTCTTTTTTGCCAAAAGTTTTCACTCGCAGAAAATAGTAACTCCTGTTTTAAAACCAACCGATTGAATGACGTTTCTTAAGACTTTAATTTTGTGCTCTCCCGCAGTTTTGGCCTCCCTGGTTAG
>CM031627.1:50248604-50253604 GCA_018398815.1 Conus ventricosus
TGTGTGTGTGTGTGTGTGTGTGGTGTGTGTGGGGTGTGTGTGTGTGTTCCGCGCTATTGTATATCGGTGCTTCGAACGAGTGTTTCACCTGATGTTTTCTGAATTAGCACCTGAGCCTCAAAGATCTTGTTAAAAGCAAGGGAAAAATCACCAGGGAATCTGATATGTTATTTAAGAAAAACAAAAAAAGCAAACAAACAACAACAAACAAATAGAAACACAAAAAAATTAGATGTGTCTAAGCGTCGCCTGACGCAGAAACACCCAGGTGTAACGCTGTTCGTGTTTCTGTCTACAAACCTGGGTTGAATTATATCTTCTGTCTTCGTCAGCTCCCCCCCCCCCCCCCCCCACGCCCCATCCACCACTCCCTTCCTTTCCTTTTCTTCCCTCCACCCCTTTGTCTGAAAGATCGTCTGCTCTAAATCACATCGGATGTTGATTTCCTTCCGCCACCCTCACTCTCCACCCCCCTTCTCTCTCTCTCTCTCTCTCTCTCTCTCTCTCTCTCTCTCTCCTCTCTTCTCTCTCTCTCCTCTCTTTCTCTCTCTGATTGCGTCATTTATTTATTTGGTAACAATTCATCCGTGTTCCCCACCTCTTATTTCACCTCTCCCCTCTCTTCTTCCGCTCCTAAACTCCTCATCCCAGTTCCTGTTCCTTTTCCAGTTCAGAGCATTTGCAGATCAATGAAGGAATCTACTTTCATGTTTAATATATATAAAACAAATACCCCCCCCCCCCCCCCCACCTCAGGTGCACGTTGGCTTTGCGACTAAGCAAAACACGGCCGTCATTCGGAGGCTTAGTGAGCGGTGTCCTGCTTACGATCCATCTAACACACAGCGCTACTGTCACTACCAGTGTGGCTTAGCAGGTGTGCAGCATCTCTCCTCTAGTGAGAGCCGCTTTGTGCGTAATGACCCTACGTCCATAGCTCCCTGTGGATTGCTGGCGTGGGGGCCGGAATAGCTCAGTTGGTACAGCGCCGGACTTGTAATCCAAGGGTTGCGGGTTCGAATCTCCGCCGGACCGTTTTGGTGCAGGGGGATTTATCCCTCGGAGTTAACATTTGTTCTGACTCCATTTCTCATACATTTCCTTCGAATGAGACTCTAAAACCGAGGTTCCGTGTGTGAACGCACGTGTAACATCTTAACACACGTAAAATCCCATCACCAACTTTCGGAAGAGAAGGCCAGTTTGGCCGTTGGTATGGATGACGCGTTACACATAGCATGCACCTTCCCCGAAGATGGAGTATGGCTGCCTTAATGGCGGGATAAAAATAAAACGGCATACACACAAAAACTCCACTCCCTTTGTTGGGTAGATGTGATTAATACTTGTCTGTCCATACAAGGAGTGTCCGCAGGAGTATCAGCCTGCGTACGCAGAAGAAGAAGAAGGAGAAGAAGGAGAAGGAGAAGAAGGAGAATAAGAAGAAGATGAAAAAGGAGAAGGAGAAGAAAAAGAAGAAGAAGAAGAAGAAGAAGAAGAAGAAGGAAAGAAGAAGAAGGAGAAGAAGAAGAAGAAGGAGAAGAAGGAGAAGAAGGAGGAGAAGAAGGAGAAGGAGAAGGAGAAGAAGGAAAAGGAGAAGAAGGAAAGGAGGAGAAGAAGAAGAGAGAAGGAGAAGAAGAAGAAGGAGAAGAAGAAGATGAAGGAGAAGAAGAAGAAGAAGGAGAAGAAGAAGAAGAGAAGAAGGAGAAGAGAAGAGAAGGAGAAGGAGAAGAAGAAGAAGAAGGAAGGAGGAAGAAGAAGCTGGTGCCGAGGCTCCAGCAGGAACCAGTCAGGGTGTGGCTGTGTTCAGGGGCCCGGAAGGGCTGGCTGTGGGACCAGTGGTGAGCAGGACCAGTCAGGGTGTGGCTGTGTTCAGGGGCTGGAAGGGCTGGCTGTGGGACCAGTGGTGATGGAGATGGTAAAGATGAAATGTATGAGACTACAGTGGGTGTGAGCAGGTGGGTGATGTACTTTACATGATTGAGCTAATATCCAAGAATTCTCTGTCTGCCTGTCTGTCTGTCTGACTTGCCTGTCTGTCTGCCTGTATGTCGGTCTGTTTGCTGCCTGTCTGTCTAGTGGCTGGCTTTTTCTTCTCTGTCTGTTTTTCTGTCTGTCTGTCTGTCTGTCTGTCTCTGTCTCTCTCTCTGTCTGTCTGTCTGTCTGTGTCTGCTCTCTCTCTCATTCGTGTGTGCACCCTTTCTTTATGTCTTTCCCTTGATTTATTTGTTTCGTTAAACCTCGGCTAGATTATGTTTGTCAGAGCCGTTTCACATCTTTTTTTTTACATCAAGATTCCTATTCCACTTAAAAAAACTCTTAGATTTCTTGACACAAGAATGTCGTTTAATTTACTTATTTTGCTAAGTGCTCATAAAGTAGGAAAAATGGGTTATCTTCTTTCCTTCTATTTTTTGTTTCCTTTTGCGTTTCAAGGCATGCTTTAATTAGGATATGTCAAGTTCTTTTTTTCCATCAAAATCTTTTTTTATTTTAAAGAATGTCATAAATTTCAACCGCTCAGTGTTACCATTTGATGTGCATCCACTTTGTTCAGTGTCGAGTTCAGATAAACAAAGATTTAATTACCTTTTATCTTAACTCTTTTTCTCCGTAAAGAGATATCGTATTGTGTTCCACGCCAGCATGGGCTGAGTCTCTCCACGCCTGGAAATATGGGAGACCTGAGGGGGAGGCTGGAATTGGATTGCCTTCCTGGTGTTTGTTTTGACATTTCGGTACAAAGACGAACCTAACGAAGTCCCCAAACGTTATAATAATCCCCTGCTTTCAGACATCACAGAGAGTTTCAGAACAAACAATGGCATCAGCGGCTTTTTGATCCCATTGTGACAGACAGATTAGAGAAATTAGAATTAGAATAAAGCAGAAACCTTTGTGAACACACTTTTCATCAAAACAAACAAAGGCGTTTCTAGAAATTGTTGTGTCAAAAAGTTAAAAATTTCGAAGTTTTAAAAGGCCAATATGTAAAACGATCATGAGGGCATAGAAAGTGTAACGCTCCTCTCTTCCGTTCTCAACTTTGAGCTCTTTCAGCTCAGATGGCCCAACCACATCTGTGTTCTACAAATCTGCTGACTCTCATTCCTGCCTGCTTAACTCTTCAATCCATCCAAAAACCGCTTAGGACAGTTTACATTAAAAAAAAAACTGTTATAGCTCTGTCCATTGTGCTGTGGAAATATGATTTCCAAACTTAGACATGAGAGAGAGAGAGAGAGAGAGAGAGAGAGAGAGGAGAGAGAGAGAGAGAGAGAGAGAGAGAGAGAGAGAGAGAGAGAGAGAGAGAGAAGAGAGAGAGAGAGAGAGAGAGATCACATACAACAGAAGATACCGACTAATCATTCTGGGAAACAAGCTGCCAAATCTAAGTCACATTTTTTTTCACTGAACCCTTTACTCCAGTACAGAAAAAGGGACAAGGAACACTATCTTTCTTTTCTAACAACCTCCCACCCCCCCCACCCCCCACCATTGCCTGTCAAAAAACATCATCCTGGAACTGCTCCAGGAAGAACCCTGCCTTGAGGCTGCAGCGTTTTGTTTTTAAATCTCTTGCTGTCTTCGAACAAGAAAACAATTTTACATGGTCACCTGGTTACCGGCAAGATGTACAGATGTAATGACTGAAGGACTAGCGGGATCCCCTGTGGGAAACACACGTGCACAGCATGTCCTTTCGTCACGAGCCACCAGACTGTAAGTGAACTCTGCGAGACGTTTGCCACCCGTTTCTACTTTCGATATCAGTCCTCCAGCCTGGTTCCTGCAACTCCGCTGTTGGCTGTGTGGGCGAGGTTATACAATGCCGAAACTTACTACACAGTCAAGGTAAGGTAAGATAATGTTGCTTATAGCCCAGCTACTGCAAAGGGCCGTATCAGGACTGTCATAACGTTGAAGTCAACTAGCAAGTCATTTAAAAAAAACCACAACAACCCTCAAAACAAACAAAAACACACTAAAAAAAAAAACAACCAAACAACAAAAAAACAAACACCGTTCACAACATCTCCTTAAAATACACCTTCTAGAAACGCACCAACAACTTCGTTAAAAATCTTTCTTCCGTAAAATCTTACATCAGATGAAAAATGTTTATCTCTTTCAGATATTCAAAGACCACGTCAAGCGGACATCTCTGAACAAGGTTTTCATGGAGTCTGCTGTAAAGTGTTTATGTCTCACATCGTGCAAGTCCTAACACCCCAAAAGAATATGTTTGACTGTGAGTGGAACATGACATGCAATGCACCCCGGAGCTTCTTCACCTTTTGAAACTTTCCCTGAACACTTCAGAAGTATGTAGCCGTGTTATCCAGTTCATGCCCGAGGCCCTTTTCAACTGTGGAGTCCACCACACGAACCAAACTCCTGCCACAGCAGCCTGGCAAAATCCCTTGAAGGGTACGCCCTGAACTCTGTTAATCACCGTGGAGGGATTATCAGTTGAGGTGGACTTAATATCAGCCAGAGATCCTTTCCCTCACCAGTTCCCTCCCTTCCCATGCGCCCTCCTCTCCTCTCCTTTTCCTCCTCCTCCCTACTCTACCCCTTCATCCCCCCCCCCCATCTCCCACTTTTCTCCTCCCTTCCCTCACTGACTCTCAGTCCTTCTCAGCGTGGCATTTATTTTAGCTTTCCCTTCATCCCCAGTGCCACATCTATTTGATGCACACTGAATTGACAAGACAATTATCATCGTCGACAATGAGCTGCGTGAAGAACAGGCAGCCTTCCATCCCACTCGTTCCTGTGCAGAGCAGATTTTTAACCTCGAACAGATTATCGAGAAATGTGAAGAATACCAGATCCCACTGGCAATCAGTTTCATAGACTTCATGGACGCATTCCACAGTGTCCACAGACCATCGCTATGGAAGATCCGCACGTCCTACATCGTCCGCCAAAATCTGCACCAGCCATAGAGCAGATCAACAACAACTCCAAGTGCCAAATCCGGACAGAAGATGGCT
>CM031627.1:50261104-50266104 GCA_018398815.1 Conus ventricosus
TTCTTTTCCATTTTCTGTCTTCTTCATTCTCTCGTTTTACTGTTCTTTTCCATTTTTCTGTCTTCTTCATTCTCTCGTTTTACTGTTCTTTTCCATTTTTCTGTCTTCTTCATTCTCTCGTTTTACTGCTCTTTTCCATTTTTCTGTCTTCTTCATTCTCTCGTTTTACTGCTCTTTTCCATTTTTCTGTCTTCTTCATTCTCTCGTTTTACTGCTCTTTTCCATTTTTCTGTCTTCTTCATTCTCTCGTTTTACTGCTCTTTTCCATTTTTCTGTCTTCTTCATTCTCTCGTTTTGCTGCTCTTTTCCATTTTTCTGTCTTCTTCATTCTCTCGTTTTACTGCTCTTTTCCATTTTTCTGTCTTCTTCATTCTCTCGTTTTACTGTTCTTTTCCATTTTTTCGTCTTCTTCATTCTCTCGTTTTACTGTTCTTTTCCATTTTTCTGTCTTCTTCATTCTCTCGTTTTACTGCTCTTTTCCATTTTTCTGTCTTCTTCATTCTCTCGTTTTACTGTTCTTTTCCATTTTTCTGTCTTCTTCATTCTCTCGTTTTACTGTTCTTTTCCATTGTTCTGTTCCGCAGTTCTTTTATTCCTCTGTGTTTTGATTTTTGTGCGCTTTTCTTTTTTCTTTCTTTATCTTTCATTCTGATTTGCTTTTCCACATTCGCTTATTTTCTTCTTAGCATAAATCTGTCTGGGTTTTTTAAATCAATGAATCGATGAATTATTGAATTGATGGATTCATTCATTGATACTTTACCGTTTCTTTTTGCTCTATTCTGTTTCCTCCGACCCCCCTTCGACGTTCTTCTCGCTTTTTTCTTACTTTCTTTTTCTTGAAGTGGGGCGTTCATCCTCCTATTTTCCCACTTCTTCTCTTCCTTCTCTGGATGTTCAAACCAGTCTCTCACACACCGTACATAGTCTGCATGTTCTCTTACAAAAGGACATATTTCCGCTGCTTTTGGTGACTTGGTGTTTGATACAAAGTGTCTGGGTTTGTTCATGTTCTGATGTGTAATGTACTGACTCTCTCACTCTGATGAATGTACTGCTTTAACATAGAACAAATAAACTAAAGCAAAAGACTGTTTAAAAAAAAATTCTTCAGTTTTTTTCCCCAAGTCGTTTTCGCAAAAATCACCTGACATTTTTTTTCTAAATGGATGAGTTGAGCAGCATCTTATGCGTTTAAGTTTGTAATACTCTAACAAATACATGCAGATAGAGTGAAGAAGACTTGTGTTTGATGGAGAGAGAGGAGAGAGAGAGAGAGAGAGAGAGAGAGAGAGAGAGAGAGAGAGAGAGAGAGAGAGAGAGACAGAGACAGAGAGAGAGAGAGAGAGAGAGAGAGAGAGAGAGAGAGAGAGAGAATGAACGAAATGTTGTTTCTTGAAGGAAAAGAATAAGCAATGACCAAAAGATGTTTGTTGCGTGAGTCAGCAGCGACTAGGTCTGATGGAAATCTTTGATGTCGGCGAGCAAATAAGAATTGCCGTGAAGGTACGCCGTGGCCACACACGAAAATTAGGAATTTGCACTAAAACACGATACAATCTATGTAAGCATTTTGAGGTCTGCCAGAAATTTGAGCCAGCATTTCATGTTGGACAGATAATTGATCAAAAGAACAACTCCCCACCAATAGTTTTCCTTGTTTTGAGGGATATTTACCGTAGAACTCACGATCTTTAAATACATGACCTTCCCCTTAGTTGATACACATGTCAGGTCTTTGCACTCACCCGTGGCCCTATGTTTGCGCCAGCTCGAAGCACCCAAATAGTCCCCTTCCTTAGATTTCGATCTGTCTGCTTGGAACCACCTGTCTTGTGCCTTGATGGGAACCACCTGGCTTGTGCCTTGATGGGAACCACCTGTCTTGTGCCTTGATGGGAACCACCTGGCTTGTGCCTTGATGGGAACCACCTGGCTTGTGCCTTGATGGGAACCACCTGTCTTGTGCCTTGATGGGAACCACCTGTCTTGTGCCTTGATGGGAACCACCTGGCTTGTGCCTTGATGGGAACCACCTGTCTTGTGCCTTGATGGGAACCACCTGTCTTGTGCCTTGATGGGAACCACCTGTCTTGTGCCTTGATGGGAACCACCTGTCTTGTGCCTTGATGGGAACCACCTGTCTTGTGCCTTGATGGGAACCACCTGTCTTGTGCCTTGATGGGAACCACCTGTCTTGTGCCTTGATGGCCGTTGGAGAGAAAATGAGGAGAATCAATTTTCAAACACAATGAACATTCCCAAAACAATCTAACTACGCCAGTCTATAAATACTCGACTTCTTAAGCAAGGCTTTTGCGCATTAAGTTTTGGTGTGCAGCCTGTGGCCCTCTCCAGACAAGTCTGCTTCCTTGCGACTTTGACCATGACACTGCATTCCACTGACATTCCAATGGTCAAATAGCTGCTGCTTGTACCGATTTGGTTTTACTCAACCAAAAAGAGCACACCATACATAACCTGAGAAACCCAGACGTTCAAATACATTTCGAATAAATGTCGACATCTGTTTAGTGCTGATGTCCAAGTGCTACGTCACTTAGTGTCACAATGGTTATGGCCGAAAGAGAGAGATGATGATGATGATGATGATGATGATGATGATGATGATGATGATGATGATCTTTATTTCCAAGGATAACAGATAAGCAAACACATACTTTTTTCCATCCGGTCCTTGCACCGCTGATGAGGGACTAACTAAGCATGACAAGCGACTGAAACTTACAAAACTTTTAACAAACACACATATCTTCACAAATACATTAAAAACTTGATGAGTTGTTCCTCCATTAACACTTAAGGCGTAGATGACTTTAAAAGAAAAAAAAAAGCGATTGATACAACAAACAAGAATACAGAATTTGATTAAAAAGAAGAAAAAAATCAGCACAGAGAGAGAGAGAGAGAGAGAGAGAGAGAGAGAGAGAGAGAGAGAGAGAGAGAGAGAGAGAGAGAGGAGAGAGAGAGAGAGACGGGAGGAGGGAGAAGGAGATGGAGCTTGGGAAGCAGGGCAGAAGGGGAGGTCACTCGATGGGTTCGTCTCTAATATTCGGTAACTGAGTTCGCTGCCCCTTCGCTTCGTTTCATGTCAATGGTGTTGTTACCTGTACACTTCTCATTCTGAACCAACCAACCAACCAAGCACACACCACCACCACCAGCACCCACCACCACCACCACCACCTACCACCACCGCCACCACACGTTCCCACTTCGTTCTTCTGTGTGTTTCGCTCGCACAGGCGCTGGGGAGCTGCACGTGGAACTCTCTCTAGTCCTTTACGCGTTGTTTCGCCCGCCGGAGGCTGTTGAGGGACCAATAGTAATGTCGCTATCGGGACACCGGCCCAGACATCATGCTGTTCTAATCTAGTATGGACAAATCAGTCTATGCCAAGCAACACAGGAAGTCTGTGACACCACCCTTGGAGGTCTGCCCTGTGTTCACATAGGGTGCAGGCACGCACAGGGCATTCCATTAAACACGTGAAGGGACGTGATTGCCTCCTGGCAGATGCCATTGTGTCATGGCCACCGGATGTGACACGACAGAACCTCCACGGGAACGTTCCTATGGGTGCACCAGCCCAGAGTTCATGATGGCAGAGCCCACCGACACCGACAACAAAAAAACAACACCACCATCAAGCAAATGCCGTGTGCATCCGTGGCCTCGCTCGTTGCTGTTCCGCTGACAGGTGATGACAGTACAACTCCAGACACGGCCAAGCTTTCGCCTTGAGTTTTACGTACTCTCTGAATAGATTCCCAGATCTCATTGTTTCCCGAGTAAGCAGGACAGGACTTATAGGTGATAAGCGATTAAAAAACAAACAAACAAACAAAAACGTGCGGCCTTTGTAATTCGCCAATTTTTGTCACCTTTCTTGCGATTGGTACACAGTATGACCGCTGTTCGTCTGCTGAGACACCAGACCTTGGTAGTCCCACTCTTTTTGGTTCGTAATTTTCTTCCTCTTCTTCTTTTGCGGTCATTTTGTTTTGTCGCCATCATGAATCCCAAAGTCTTCTCGAAGTCTTGACGGCTGCTCCAAAGCTGCATCTGCAGTTCTGCACCCTTGGCCAGGTTTGACGCCATAGATCATCATGGGCTGGACAGTGTTGGAGGATATGGTCTGGGGTCTGAGATCCAGTGCCACACGGACATTCATCTCTGTGGGCAATCTTGATTTGGCTGAGGTGGCTCAGCAGTCGACAGTGGCCAGTTCTCAGTTTGAAGAGAATTGTTTGCTGGTATCTCTGGAGCTGATGGATTGGATCAGCACCAGCCTTCTGTTCCACTGGTTTTGGTATCGGTTGTGCATGATAGTTCTGACCTCTCTGTAGGTCACGGGTGGCTGAACTGCTCCACATTGCTGTGTGCCTTGGACAGAGCGTCAGCCATATCATTCCCAGAGATCCCACAGTGGGATGGAATCCACTGTAGTACAATGGTAGATCATCTTGAGATATCATGGAGGTTAAAAAAAAAAGGTTTTTCAGCTGCTGTTTGCTTCTGATGGAGGTTCAAATCACAGTGGGTTTCCCTAAACTGTCAATGGAAATGCGGCATAGTGGGTATCCCATTTTCTTAGCAATCGCAGGCCCTTGGTTCGGTTCTCCAACGGGGCAAGTTGTGTTTTCCTTTCCTCCCTCTTTTTGCCAAATATTGAGGGAAGGTCTGCGTGCCAGTGTTTCGGCTGCGACAATAAACCGATATCCCACGAGTGGCATGCTCTAAATGCTCATCTAATGCGCATAATTGTAAAGCGCTTTGAGCAAATTCGAATTACAATATCCGGGCTAATTTCATTTATTATCGTTAACGGAGAGAGAGAGAGAGGAGAGAGGAGGAGAGAGAGAGAGAGAGAGAGAGAGAGAGAGAGAGAGAGAGAGAGAGAGATAGATAGAGAGAGAGAGAGAGAGAGAGAGAGAGAGAGATTTAGGCAGACAAAGAGACAGACAGACAGACAGAG
>CM031627.1:50273604-50276104 GCA_018398815.1 Conus ventricosus
AGAACCCATATTTCAGCGCCATACGTAAGAAGTGGTTCGATTTTTGCATCAAAAAGCTTCCAAAAAATACAAGAATCAATCGAATTTAGTTTCCTTAAAGCTTTTAGAATTTCTATGACTGCCTTTTTTCCCTTTTCTACAATTCTCATCTACTGCGCGTTTCATACTCAACCTGGTTGTAACAGCAATACCTAAATATTTATATGAGTTAGTTATTTTTACCTCTATTGTGCCATAAAACCATTTTTCATGACGGGCAAGGTGACCACCATTTCTGAATACCACTACATTTGTTTTCTCAAGATTAACAGTTAGAGACAGACGATCTGCCTCTTTTTTTTTTAATCTATTCAGCTGATTTTGAAGACCCACCACAGTATTAGATACTAATATCACATCATCTGCGAATAACAGTTAAAAAAAAAATTCAACCGCTCCTGGCATCATTTGAATGCATGCTTTCCTTTCTTTGTTATTTTCAACTGCTAATTCATTAATAAAGAATGAAAACATCAGAAGACTTAATAAGCATCCTTGTTTCACTCCTTGTGGACATTCAAAAACATCCAATGATACACTTATCACGCACACATGCTGAAACACAATCGTAACACCACGAAGTGCCACGTACAACTTGCCATCCACTCCACTTTTACGTAAAGAAGCCCATAACATGTTACGATAACGGAGTCGAAGGCCTTTCTAAAGTCGACGAAAGCAATGTACATTTTTTTTTGTTTTTCAATAAGTGTGTTTGAACTATTGCAAAAAGCGTAAAGATATAGTCTATAGTACTATAGTGTGATCGGAATCCAGCTTGTTCTTCGATGATTTTTTTCCTTCTTTCTGCCCACTTTGTGTGTCTTCTGTTTAAAATATTGGGTGTAGATTTTACTTACGACACTTGTCAGAGCAACTCCACGGTAGTTATCTGGGTTATTTGGATCTCCTTTTTATGAATAGGAACAATAATAGATTGGCCCAGGCAGCAGGGAAGTTCCCATCATCAAACAGTCTATTAAATACATAAGGAAATCAATGACAACGTAATTTGCATGTTTCAATCATTTCACTTAAAATTCTATCTGGGCCCGCACTTTTCCCTGACTATTAGATGCTTTATGCTATCAATCACTTCATTTCTACTAATAGCATCATTAAATAAGGGCTCTTCAAACCTCCAGCATCCTCAACAAGCGTGTCATTTTCATCATAATGTCATCTGCATATCTAAAAACTGCTGAAAAATGATCATACCATTGTTGAGTGCTTATATATCTAAATAAATGGCCTTCTACTCACTGATCTAATTTTTGACCAAAACAGACTTGAATCTTCAACCCAATTTTTTAATATTTGTAATTTTAATTCTTCGATTCATGTTTATTTTTTCTCTTCATCTGCCCATATTCCCTTCTTTCATTTACATAACGTTCTTTGTAATACTTTTTATTATCTTCCCTTTTACACCCTTGGAAACTGTTTAGAAGATCTCTGACTGTTCTTTTTTTTCACACGCATTGTCAAACCATTCATTGCATTCTTTCCTTCGATTTCCAACCATTCTAATCATTCTGGTTAGCAGCTCCATACATCGCACGTGAGAACATATCAACACAGACATTTACATCAAAGGACAGCATGTCCAAGGCATTTTGTAAACATTCCTTAAAGTAATCACTATCAAGTTCATTTTTATAGCATTCCACATTCTCTTCCGACCACACAATTCGTTCTTCTCCTTTCTGACGTGAATAATTTCCTTATTGCCCAGAGTGTTTCTCCATTTTAGTTCGAGCGGCAAATGCCAGGAAAATAACCTGTCACCAACACATAGTGCATTTATCAACAAACAATCTGAAATAAGAAAATAATCAATCACAACTACATCCTTGTGTGTGACACAAAAGTAAAATCTCCTTCCCGATCTCCATTGCAAAATCCATTCCGAATAATAAGATCAATATAAAGCAAAAGTCCAACAGGGATTCCCCAAATTATATTATAGCAACATCCTTGGAACACCGCAGGTTAGCACAGTCTTCCTTGCTACTTCCTCCCATCTCAGAAACAAAATCATCCATGTCCTCAGCAACTGGTTGTTCACATCCTGTTCTTGCATTTAAATCTCCCACACTTATCATATACACATCCTCCTCCTGCACAGATTGTAGAATACTTTCTTCTAAGATTAAATACCGTCTTTTAAATCTGTACTATTGTACAGCGGGCCCCCTTCTGGTACAACATAAGATGCAACTAGAACCACATCCTTATCTGTGTTAAAAACAGTTTTTTCCACCTTCAGTACAACAGTATTTTCACAGTCAACACGGATTTCTTTCACAAACTGTTTTAAACAATTCTTTATCAATACTAGAACACCCCCTGAATTTCTTCCATGTTTAGACAACTTTTGTGCAGGGTTAAAAAAATTCAAATACTCTGGAAAACATTATCATAATCATGAGTCCAAAAGGTTTCAGTATAAGCAACAAAA
>CM031627.1:50288604-50292688 GCA_018398815.1 Conus ventricosus
CAGTGAGGAGATTAGAAATTATTGGACTACTCCCGTACAAGAACCAATGCAACTCCAAACACACTTTGGATTCTCTCTTGAGGGCACATAAGACCGTATGGCGAAAGCTTGGCTGTGTCTGGAGTGGCACTGTCTTCATCTGTCCTGGGCAGGGGTGGTTGGGTCTGTGGGGTGTGCTCGGCAGCTGGAGGGTGGGTGTTTTTCGCCGGTGGGCTCTGCAGTCATGAAATACGGGCTGGTCCACCCATGGGGATGCTACTTTAAGGCTGTTGTGAGCTGCATCCTGTAGTCTAGTTTACCTCTGTTCAGGAGCAGTTATGTCCCTTGATATCTTAATGGAGTGTCCTGTGCGTGCCTGTACCCATCGTCAACACAGCGCAGGCCTCCAAGGGTGGTACAGGATTGCTCTAAAGGCAGGCGAAGACAGTGCTTCTCTGGGTCCTCCCCAGCACCTTCGGGTG
Organism: Conus ventricosus; assembly: GCA_018398815.1. NCBI lineage: Eukaryota > Metazoa > Mollusca > Gastropoda > Neogastropoda > Conidae > Conus > Conus ventricosus. Next base: position 50,289,066 of record CM031627.1, read on the forward strand.
TTTCTTTTTTTCTTTGCCTTAACTAGGCTGATCCTGGAGAAAGGTCCAGTGACGGTGAGGAAAGACCCACTGACCACAGGGAAAGTCCTGTTGACAGTGGGAAAGACTACAACTTTGGATTCTCTCTTGAGGGCACATAAGACCGTATGGCGAAAGCTTGGCTGTGTCTGGAGTGGCACTGTCTTCATCTGTCCGTGGGCAGGGGTGGTTGGGTCTGTGGGGTGTGCTCGGCAGCTGGAGGGTGGTGTTTTTCGCCGGTGGGCTCTGCAGTCATGAAATACGGGCTGGTCACCCATGGGGATGCTACTTTAAGGCTGTTGTGAGCTGCATCTGTAGTCTAGTTTACCTCTGTTCAGGAGCAGTTATGTCCCTTGATATCTTAATGGAGTGTCCTGTGCGTGCCTGTACCCATCGTCAACACAGCGCAGGCCTCCAAGGGTGGTACAGGATTGCTCTAAAGGCAGGCGAAGACAGTGCTTCTCTGGGTCCCCCAGCACCTTCGGGTGTTTCTTTTTCTTCTTTGCCTTAACTAGGCTGATCCTGGAGAAAGGTCCAGTGACGGTGAGGAAAGACCCACTGACCACAGGGAAAGTCCTGTTGACAGTGGGAAAGACTACAACTTTGGATTCTCTCTTGAGGGCACATAAGACCGTATGGCGAAAGCTTGGCTGTGTCTGGAGTGGCACTGTCTTCATCTGTCCGTGGGCAGGGGTGGTTGGGTCTGTGGGGTGTGCTCGGCAGCTGGAGGGTGGTGTTTTTCGCCGGTGGGCTCTGCAGTCATGAAATACGGGCTGGTCCACCCATGGGGATGCTACTTTAAGGCTGTTGTGAGCTGCATCCTGTAGTCTAGTTTACCTCTGTTCAGGAGCAGTTATGTCCCTTGATATCTTAATGGAGTGTCCTGTGCGTGCCTGTACCCCTCGTCAACACAGCGCAGGCCTCCAAGGGTGGTACAGGATTGCTCTAAAGGCAGGCGAAGACAGTGCTTCTCTGGGTCCTCCCCAGCACCTTCGGGTGTTTCTTTTTCTTCTTTGCCTTAACTAGGCTGATCCTGGAGAAAGGTCCAGTGACGGTGAGGAAAGACCACTGACCACAGGGAAAGTCCTGTTGACAGTGGGAAAGACTACAACTTTGGATTCTCTCTTGAGGGCACATAAGACCGTATGGCGAAAGCTTGGCTGTGTCTGGAGTGGCACTGTCTTCATCTGTCCGTGGGCAGGGGTGGTTGGGTCTGTGGGGTGTGCTCGGCAGCTGGAGGGTGGTGTTTTTCGCGGTGGGCTCTGCAGTCATGAAATACGGGCTGTCCACCCAGGGGGATGCTACTTTAAGGCTGTTGTGAGCTGCATCCTGTAGTCTAGTTTACCTCTGTTCAGGAGCAGTTATGTCCCTTGATATCTTATTGGAGTGTCCTGTGCGTGCTGTACCATCGTCAACACAGCGCAGGCCTCCAGGGTGGTACGGATGTCTCTAAAGGCGTGAGAGTGCTTCTCTGGGTCTCCCAGCACTTTCGGGTGTTTCTTTTTCTTCTTTGCCTTAACTAGGCTGATCCTGGGAAGGTCAGTGACGGTGAGGAAAGACCACTGACCACAGGGAAGTCCTGTTGACAGTGGGGAAAGATACAACTTTGGATTCTCTCTGAGGGCACATAAGACCGTATGGCGAATGCTTGGCTGTGTCTGGAGTGGCTGTCTTCATCTGTCCATGGGCAGGGGTGGTTGGGTCTGTGGGGTGTCTCGGCAGTGGAGGGTGGTGTTTTTCGGTGGTGGGCTCTAGCCGTCATGAAATACGGGCTGGTCCATGGGGATGCTACTTTTAGGCTGTGTGAGCATCCTGTAGTTAGTTTACTTGTTCAGGAGCAGTTATGTCCTTGATATCTTAATGGAGTGTCTGTGCGTGCCTGTACCATCGTCAACACAGCGCAGGCCTCCAAGGGTGGTACAGGATTGCTCTAAAGGCAGGCGAAGACAGTGCTTCTCTGGGTCCTCCCCAGCACCTTCGGGTGTTTCTTTTTCTTCTATTGGACTACTCCCGTACAAGAACCAATGCAACTCCAAACACACTCCTCTCAAAGTCCGCAGCAGTGAGAGAGAACTAGCGCTCCACCCTAGAGCGGTCAAAGGTCACAGTGGCAAGCCGTTTCTTCAGCGCTCCACCACTAGAGCGGTCAAAGGTCACAGTAGCAAGCCGTTTTCCAGCGCTCCACCCTAGAGCGCTCAAAGGTTACAGTGGCAAGCCGTTTGAGAGATTCAGCGCTCTACCCTAGAGCGGTCAAAGGTTATCAGCAGTGAGAAGATCAGACTTTTTTTTGCTGCTTCGTCGCTTTGCTGTCTACGCTCCACTTCACATACAAAGGCTGTCTATTCAGACGTCTTGCACCAAGTGGTGTTAAACATGACAAATAATAAAGCTCTGTGTACACCACACACACTCCCACCCCCAAGTCGCCCAAGTTCTTAATTAAGTTTTAATTAAGTCACCCCAAGTTCTTAATTAAAAACTTAATTAAGAACTTAATTAAGTTTTAATTAAGTTACTTCAAGTTCTTAATAAGTTCTTGATTAAGTTCTTAATTAAGTTCTTGATTAAGTTACCTCAAGATTGTAATTAAGTCGTCCTTTAAGTACAACCAAGTTCTTATTCAAGTTATCTTATCAAAAAAAAAATACAATCTATGTTTTTATCTTAAATAGTAAATGTCTAATATAGTACACACACCTCAAAAACGCGTCATCGTTGAGGATGTCTTGCTCAGCGTCCTCTGCGCAAACGGTCAGCATAGATCTTAATGAAGTTCTTACATCCTAAGCAACCGCATTGATTACAATTCTGGTTATGGAAATGTCTTTTATAGACTCCATGTCTTTATTTATTGACACCATCATTTTATAATACGCCATGTTCTATTTTTATTAAAAAAATTTAAATTTAAGTTCTTAAAATATTTTTTCCATTTGAAATGGATCAAAATGATCTTTTGTTATTGGCGGTGCTGGCGTGCTGTTGTTTTTTGTATTTAGCGGTTCAGATTTTTTTGATTGCTTTTGTTTCGGCTGCCATTGTTTATATTTTTTTATAACAGTAATAACCGCCCCCCCGCAGCAGCAAGGGCGCCAAAAAGGGCAACAGTTTTAAGTTCAATATTCCATGAAGACTTTGGCGCTGTAGGTCTTGAATCACATGGAGTTTTTATAGCTGGCATTGAATCAACTTGTTCTGGCGTTGGCGGTGTTATGTTTTCATTATGAGCTATATTTTGTAACATTAATTTTTTTTGTCTGTTCCACTCCGCTAATCTTTTTCCCGCTTCAACACGCCCAGGATGAGGTGTTTGACTGGTCACTTTCTCGACTTGATTCAATGTTTTCTGATTCAGGGTTTTCTGATTCTGCTGATTTTCCGACTCGTTCATTTTGAAGGGAAATAAAGTCTATATGATTAAAAGTAATTAATCCCATGATTAATGGCGATAACAATGTTCCAAATCTGTAATACAGATCACACCCTAGAGACTCTAATGACTTTGTTAAAACTGGATCTTGCTTATAAATCATACGTAAGATCTTGTTCAGAATCAATGGGAGCAAATCTACTGACTAGTTTTAGTTTTTTTAACCCATTTTTTG
>CM031627.1:50292788-50319914 GCA_018398815.1 Conus ventricosus
AGAGTCGCAAAAAGAAGAGATAGTAGAAACCCCTGACATAAAAACTTTCAGATTAACAAACATTACACAGATGCAGCAAAAACTAGAGCAGGACCTTTCAAAATACAGCAAAACCAGACGAAGGTATTCTGCTGCCTGTAATGCTGTACATATGTTTAATACTGGAGCATCAACTATAAGTGCTGCATCAGCAGGAACAAGTGTAGGCCTCTTAGCATCGGGCATAGGTGCACCGTTAGCTTTACCTCTAGGCTTTAGGTCTTGGCCTGTGTCATTAGCTGTAAGTGCTGCTAGCAAAAAATTAAAAACTAAACCCAAAACACCCCCCAACAAAAAAGCAAACTTTTTAAAAAATAAAAAAACCTTTTTAAACTCCCTACAAAAAAGTTTAGTTTTTTAAAAACCCTTTTTTGATGCTTGGTTTTTTTGTTTCAAAGAAACGAACAATTTTTTTACGCCAACCCGGCAAAAAAAAATGTTTAAAAAAAACAAAATTTAAATTGGTTCAAAATTCCTTCCCCCAAATTTTTAACTTTTATTTTTCCCCCAAACAAAAACCTTTTTTACTGTTTTTTTTTTTTTTAAAAAAATTTGAGAAAAAAAAACTAAAGGGAAAAAAAAAAAAGGGAAAAAGGAAAAGGGAAAGGGGGGGTTTATCAAACTTTTAAATAAATTAAAAAAAAATCCTTGTAAAACAAACGTAGGGAAATTTTTTAAAACCCAAGGGGAAACAACTGCCCCGATTAAATAAGACTTTTTTCACTTTAACAAAAAAGGAAAAAAAAGGGGCTATAAACAAAAGTTTTTTTCTTTTTTAAGGGCTTCAACCCTTTTCCCCCCCCCTTTTTTTTGGACTGTGGCAACCCTTTTTTTGGGAAAAAATTTTGGGAAAATTTTCCCAAAATTTTAAAATTTTTCCCCCCTAGTGCAAAAAGACAGTTCTTTTTAAAAATAAAAAAAATTTTTTTTGGGGTTTTTTGGAAAGGGAAAAAAACCCAAAAACGGGGAAGATTCTTTTTTTAAAATAATATTAACTTTAGGGCCTTTTTTTAGGAACCAAATGACTTTTGGGAAAAACAAACCAAAAAAACTGCATTCTCCGGGGCAAAAATCTACACCCGAAAATTTCCCAAAAAAAATTAAAAAAAACAAAAAATTACTTTTTTAAGGGGGGTCCCAAAATTTAATCCCTGGTAAAATTTTTTTTTAAAGAAGGCTTAAGCAAGAGAAAAAAGAACAATTTTTTGAACCGCAGCAAAAAAAAACCCTTAAAACCCCCAGGACAATACAGAAAAAAAATTTAAAAAACCAAAAAACCCAAAATGCTTCCCCCCAATTTTTATCCAAGGGGCCAAAACCCCCTTCCTGTCAAAAAGGAAAAAAACGCAACAAAAGAAAAAAAAAAGGGAGAAAACAAAAAAAAAGGGGGGGGGCCCCCCCCAAAAAAACCCCCCCCAAAAATTGTGCACAAAACCTAAAAAAAAAACAAACAATTTTCCCCCTTTTTTAAAAAAGACATAAAACCCAAAACCCCAAATTTTTACCTAAAAAAATTGTAAAAACCCCAACAGGGCAAAAATATCACAAAGGGCCCCCCATTTAACCAACTCCCCCGCCTTTAAAGGAAACCCCCAAAAACCCCTTGAAAAATTTTTGGAAAATTTAGTTGCCACTCCCCCGCTTACGGGCTTCAGAAAAAAATGGGGGGCCCTTTTTTTCCCCCCAAAAAGGCTTTTTTTTTTTCCCCTTTTTTTCCCAAAGGTTTTTTTTTTTTAAAATCTAAAATTAAAAAATTTAATTAAAGGTAAATTTTTTTAAAAGAAAAAAAATTTTTTTAAAGGGAATTGGGGGAACTTTTTTTAAAACCGGGAAAATTTTTTTAAAAAAAAAAAAAAAAACTCTCGGAAAGAACAAATTTTTAAAGTTTTGGGCAAAAATGAAAAAAGACTGTTTTTAGTTTTCCCCCAATAAGGGTTTTAAATGGGCTAAATTTTTAAAGGGCCAAAAAAAAAAATATTTTTTTTTGGGGGACCGAAACAAAAACCCCTTTTTTAAAAAAAGGGGGGAAAACCTTTTAAGCAAAAAACTTATTTTGGAAATTTTTTTGTGTTTTTCCCCCCCCAAATAAAAAAAAAAAAATTTTTTCTTAAAATTTTTAAAAAGAAAATTTGGGGAAACACTTTTTGGGTTTTTTTTATTTTTAAAACCAGTTAACCAAAAGTGTCCCTTTTAATAATTTTTTTAATTTTTAAAAAATTTTAAATTTTTAAATTTTTTTTTTTTTTTAAATTTTTTTTAGCAAATTTTTTTTTTTTTTGGGGGTTTTTTTTTTTTTTGGTTTTTTTTTTTTTTTGTTTTTTTTTTTTTTTTTTAAAAACCCCCAATTTTTTATAAATTTTTTTTTTTTAGTTTTTGTGGTGGGGGAAACCACCTTATTTACCAAACCCAAAAACCCCAAAAACCCCAAAAACCCCCCAAAAAAAAAAAACAACCCCAAAAAAAAAAAAAATTAAGGGGGTTTAAAAAAATTTAAAAAGGGGGGAAAAAAAAAAACCCAAAAAAAAAAAAAAGGGGTTGGGGAAGAAAAAAAAAATTTTTTTTTTTTTTAAAAAAAAAAAAAAAACAAAACAAAACATAAATTTAAAAAAAAACTGAAAAAAATTTAAATCCAAAATTTTTATTTTAATTAAACCCCCTTAAATTTAAAAAAAAAAAAAATTTTTTTTAAAAACCCCAAAAACACCCAAAAAAAACACCATAAAAAATTTGAAAAAATTTTAAAAAAAAAAGAAAAAAAAACTCCCCCAAAACCAAAAACCCAAAAAAAACCCCCAAAAACCCCACATAAAAAAAACCCCCCCCAAAAAAAAAAAATAAAAACCCCTTTCCATCCAAAAAAAAAACCCAAAAAAAAAAGGGCAAACCCACAAAAACCCCCCCCCCACCCAACCAAAAGTCACGGCAACCCCCCCCCCCCAAAGGCTAAAATACCAAAAACCTTTAAAACCCCAAACCCTAACCAAAAACAAAAAAAAGCCCCTTTTTTTTTTTTTTCCCTTTTTTCCCACCCCCCCAAACAAAAAAACCAAAAAAACCCCCAAATTTTTAAAAAAAAAAATAAACCTTTCCCCCCCAAAAAAAAACCCCCCCCCCCAAACCCCCCCAAATTTTTTAAAAATAAAAAAAAAATTAAAAAAAATTTAAGAAAAAAATTTTTAAAAAAAAACCCAAAAAAAAAAAAAAAAAAAAAAAAATTAAAATTTGAAATTTTAAAATAAAAAAAAAAAAAAAAAAAAAAAAAAAAAAAAAACAAAAAAAAAAAAAAAAAAAAACCCCCAAAAAACCCCCCAAAGGAAAAGCCCACCCCCCAAGAAAAAACACACCAAAACAACCGAAAAAAAACGGCAAAAAAATTTTTAAAACCCCTAAAAAAAAAACTTTAAAACCCAATTTTTTTTAAAAAAAAAAAAAATAAAAAAAAAAAAACAAAAGATTTTTTTTTTCCCGGGGGGTTTTTTTAAAAAACCAGAAAAAACCCTAAAAAAGGTTTTTTAAAAAAAAACCCCCCCCCAAAAACAAACCTAAAAAAACTTTTAAAAAAAACCAAAACCCCAAAAAAATTTTTTTATCCCCAAATTTTTAATTTTCCCAAAAACGGATTATACAAATTTTTTTTTTTTCCCTTTAAAATTTAATTTTCCCCTTTAACCCCCAAATTTTTAATTCCCACCAAATTCATTTTTTTTTTTTTATTTTAAAAAATTATAATTTTTTTTTTTTGGGGCAAAAAAAAAAAAAAAAAAAAAAATATAAAAAAAAAAAACCAAAAAAAAAAAAATTAACCCCCAATATTTTAAAAAAAAAAAAAAAAAAAAAAATTTTTTTAAAAAAAAAAATTTTTATTAAAAAAAAAACCCCCCCCCAAACCCCCCCACCCCAAACCCCCAATACAAAATTTTTCCCACCTTTAACCCAAAAAAAAACCCCCAAAACTTTTTTTTTAAAAAAAAAAAAAAAAATTTTTTTTTTAAAAAAAAAAAAAAAAAAAAAAAGGAAGGGGGGGGCCCCGTACAAAAAACATGCAAAAAAAAAAAAAAAAAAAATACACCAAAAAAAACGAAAAATTGAAAACCAAAAAAAAAAAAAACCAAAAAAAAACCCTGAAAAAAACCAAAACCAAAAAACAACAACACAAAAAAAAAGAAAAAAAACCCCCAAAAAAAAACTAAAAACAAAAAACCCCCCAAAAAAAAAAAAAAAAAAAAAAAAAAAAACCCCCCAAAAAAATAAAAAAAAACCCACAAAAAAAAACTCAAAACCAAAAAAAAACAAAAAAAAACAAGGAACACGGGAAAAACCCAAAACAAGCCCAAAAAAAAGACACCAAAAAAAAGATTTAACAAAAAAAAACAACAAAAAAAAAAAAAAACCCAAAAAAAAAAGGAACCCCCCCAAAAAAATTTCAACCAACCACAAAAAAAAAAAAACAAAAAGGGGAGGGGAGACCCACACAAATTTTGGCAAAAAAAATAACAAAAAAAAACCCCAAAGGAAAGGAAAAAACCAAAAAAACAAAAACACTGAAAAAAAAAAAAAAAAAAAAAAAAATTAAAAAAAAAAAACCCCCCCAAAAAAAAAAAAAAAAAAAAAAATAAAAAAAAAAAAAAAAAAAAAAAAAAAAAAAAAAAAAAAAACCCCCCCCTCTTAAAAAACCAAAAAAAAAAAACACCATTAACACAAAAAACCCCCCAAAAAAACCCCCAAAAAACCAAAAGGGGGCCACAAAAAAAGGAACAAAAAAAAAAAAAAATTTTAAACCCAAAAAAAAAAAATTGAAAAAAAAAATTAAAAAAAAGAAAAAAAAAAAAAAAAAAATTTTTAAAAAAAAACAAAACAAAACCCCACCAAAACCCAAACAAAACCCCCCCAACACAAATTTTAAAAAAACCCCCATTTTAAAAAAAAAAAAAAACGGGCAAAAAAAAAACAAAAAAAAACAAAAAAAAAGGCAAAAAACCCAAAACCCCCCAAAAAAAATCCCCCAAAAAAAAAGGGGGGTATTTTTAAAACAAAAACCCAACAACGACCAAACCAAAAAAAAAAAAAATTTAAAAAACCCCCAAAAAAAAACCCCAAACAAAACAACCCCCCAAAAAAAAAAAAAACGCAAAACCCCCAAAACCAAAAACCCCACCCCAAAAAAAAAAACCGGGTTAACCCCCTTTTTGGGTTTTTAAAACAAACCCTTTTGACTTTTTTTTGTTTTATCCGTAGTTAGAAAAGTTTACGTTTACAATAAAAGATCCAAAAATGCCCCAAAGTTTATGAAGTTTATGAAAGGGGAACCCTTTTTTTCAAAATTTTTTTTCCCCCAAATATTATTTTTGCCCAAAACCCCCAAAAATCCTTTACCCTTTCCGATAATTAAAAACCCCTTTCACTTTCCTAAAACCTTCTTTTAACGGATAATGCAAAGGCAATTTTGGGGAAAAAAAAGTGGTACCCCCCCCACCCCCTTTTGCACTTCGGTTCCATGTCTTTATAGATTCCAGTAGGGAACATAACAAAAATTTTTGTATCTTTAAAGTACTCTGGGCTTGGGTACAAGGTTAAAGTATCATAAAGAAAATTTTAACATCAAAAGCTTTTATAATTCAAAACATTAAACCCAAAAAAAACGGCTTTTTCCCAATTTGACTTTCTTTTTTTTTATCATTAACCAAAAAAACTGATAGAAACTTCTAAAGTCCTGAAAATTTTTTTAAGTCAGCTTAATTGCTTTGTTTTCCCCCCCCTGGGACTAACTGACATCTTTGCGCTTGTGGGATTTTCCATAGCTTTCCCAAAAAAACTGTTTTTCACAACTTAAAAAGTCTTTTTTTTGAAGCATCTTGGATTTTGGGTTCTGAGATCAGGTTCTTCATGATGTATGGGTTTCATGAACTTTTTGATCAAAAGCGATTATAATAAAACTGTCAACTTCAAACCATGTCTTTAAAAAAATTTTAGAATCGTAAGGGAGACATAATTTTTTTTGCCTCGAAGATTAGGGACAAGTTTTGGCGGGTCTCTTTTATCCATCTTAACTTTCGCTGCTAATTTATATCTTATGCAGGGCATGGGGTTCATGAGATATTCAAAAACAAATTTTAGAAAAACCACGCTGTTTGGGCAGGCGTTAAAAATGCCCACCCCCTTTTAAGCCTTTTGAATATATTCGGGGCGCCGCCCCTTTTACATTTTTTAAAATTGCGTAATGGGAAACGATTGCGCCATGCCCATCCAACAGATTGTTTTCATCAAATACATGAATAGTTTAAACCTTTTACTGGGGTCATATCGTCCAAATATTTGTTGTTTGCCCTTTTTAGAATGAAGCGACCCATACTAATTTCCCCCACCAATTTTTCCTTTCAATCATCTAATCATTGGTAAATCTGACAAAAACAATCGACTCCAGTAAACTTTAAGAAAGCGTCCCAAAACCCTCCCGGGGGCAGAAATGTAATGCGCGGGATCCAGGGGAAAGTTTTTAGCAGGTCTTTCTAAGTTTCAAAGACTCCGCCAACAAACAAACATCACCACAAGATAGTCAGAAGTCTCCACGTTTTTTCAAATTAACTTCTGCCCCCCCTCTTTACAGCTGGGATCAAATCACGGTCCTTTCCCTAAACTAGAAAAGAACGCGCCTTTAGGGGGGAAGTGTATCTTCGTCAAAAAACCTTTTTCCCCAAATTTCATGTACTCAAAGATAAACCCCCCTTTTCCCAACGAGAGTTGGGTCAAAAATTCTCCGATTGGGGAGGACTTTTAAAGGACAAGCCTGACTCTAATGAACCCCTCATGTTTGGGGATAGAGCATAAAAGACATTTATTTAATTAAACACATGACTTTTCTATGACTGTGCAATGCATGACACCCGAAGGCAACGTCCACTGCTTTTATTATAAGAGAAGTCTAACCTCGCAAGTTATGAAAAATACAGGCAGCTTCCCTTCTTTGGATCAAACTTTAGTTGAAGATTGCATTTGTTTTGCGCCGCCCTCTAACTTTTCCCCTAAAATTTATGGCCTTTCTGCGATTCCTCGTCTGATGGGGGCCTAAACCACAAATCCAACAGTGAGTGGCTGCGTCTACTGTTCTTGGCATTCAGGGGCATCATGATTTTTAGAAATTTGAATAGAACAGTCAAACCACTTTTTGCTGCGTTTTTAAGAATATTTTGCCATTAGGCCCTCATAAAATTTTGGGTCTGAATGAACGCCATCCGACCTGACAAAAAAACAAATGAACAAATTTTAAAAAAATTTCCATTAAGACTGTTTTTTGAAGTTTTTTTGGCGCGGCCCTTCATAAGGAAAATGATTGATTCAAAGTCGCGTAAACAACATATGGTTTAATTTTTCATCCGTTCCAGTTCTTTTAAAAAAAACTTTAAATCCAGGGGGGGCTTTAATTATTCTGTAAACAGTCACTGGACCCCTCATGTTCTTTTGTTCCTCGCGGGGTTGAACAAGGGATTCTTTTTAAACATTTCTACAGAATTCTTGTTTGTGCCCCTCTTTTGAAGTATGCGCATTTTTTACTCACGGCGTATCAAAATGTAATGCGGGACCCCCTGGGAAAGCATCAGTAGTAATCAAAAATGATTTTTTTTCTTTCGCCTTTGTTGGACTGTTTTTTGGACAATTAAATTGGGGACCAAAAATTTGTTTCCCAACCCATGTGTAACATTTAAATATTGGTTTTGTTTTGTTCTTCAAACCGACAATGGAATCCACCTAACAGGAAAAGGAAACCCCCCAAAGTTTAAAGGTCATTGATGTAAAAGGGGGAATTAGACACTCTCTCTGCGTTTTTGCGAATAATGCAGCCTTGCGAGCACACCACATAAAACATTTTTTGTCTGAATTCTTTATTTTAAACGCTCTTTTCGCTACCCAATCTCAGGCAGTGGAATTAAGACTTGCCAACAATCGGGGGCTACTTAGCCCTTTTTAATCTATCTCTAAACTTCGCCCTCTGACCAACCAACCTCTCATTTGGGGTTCTTCAGCGCGCGTCAAAAAATTGCAAGCATTCTCCCGCCCAACCGGGGGTTTAAATCGTTATAGAAAAATAGTCTTGTTTTTTGAGACCCAGACTTTTTAATTTTCTTTATTTTTTTGTTTAAAAGTCATTAAAACACTAACAATTTTTTTTTAACTGGCGGGTCATTGTTAGTTTACTTGGAACTTGAGAAATAGCATGTACAACGCTGCCCGCCTTTGTGGGCAATGACTTCTAAATCAATAAAATTTGTGCTCTTATAAAGGCTCTCCTCTCAGCATTCCTTTAAACAATTCGTCTTGCCCTTTATATAAATAGCCCTGTTGAGTTTCTTTTCTAAATCAAAATTTTATTTAAAATTAAAAAAAAAATTTTTAATCAAAAACAAAATCGACGGTCTTTTTTTGCCTTGGACTTAAACTAAAGTATAAAAAAACCTTTTGGGTTTTTTAAGTGAGTGTTAGGGAAAAATTTAATGTCTCGTTTTCTTTTTTTTAAGCATTCCTTTTTTTCTGCTCGGCGTCTGGCTGTTGAGAAAACTTTCCCTCGCCTTTCTTTGAAACAAACTTTTTTCTTTTTATCATCAAAATCGGCTGAAAACGATTAAATTCTTTATCCGTGATGTTTTTGTCAACTACCTTTTTTTTATTGTCATTTAAACGAACTAAAGAGCCGTTATTAGTTTAACCATAGCTGTTTCTTTTTGGGGTTTATTTTTAAAATTTTTGCTAGCAGCACCCACCAGCTAAAAAACAAGCCGAGAGCTAAAGACAAACCTCCCAGAGGTAAAGCGCGGGGGGCGCCTATGCCCTTCAAAGGGCCAACACTCGTTCCCGCGATAAGCACTAATAGTCGATGCCCAATTTTTAAAATAGGAACAGCAAAAAAGGGGCCCCAAAAAAACCCTTTGTTTGGTTTTGCTGTATTTTGAAAGGTCTTGCTTTTAGAAATTGCTGCATTTGTGTAATGTTGGTTTTAACTGAAGGTTTTTTTTAATTGGGGTTTTCTACTATCTCTTCTTTCGGCGCTTAGGCACGTTTGGATAAACCAAACAACATCTTTTTAAAAATAAAAAAATTTAGAAATTTTATACTTTTATCTGTTATTTTTTAATATTCACTGCGCATCATTTTAAAAACAAATGTACTTAAGCGGTTTTTTTTGGGTTCTTTTTCTTTAAACAATTTGAAAGTTTATTACGTCTCTCACATTTTCCCGCTTCCATGTAACCCATTTTCCTCCTTGACCTTAGTCAAACCCAAAAAACCCTATTTTGTTGTTAAATAATCATCAAGTCTTACCGTGAAGGTTAAACTTTTGCCACAAGTCCAACTGTTGGATTTTCTAAAAACCTCCACCTCCAAACAGTTTTTTTTATTTCATCAAAATGCGAAAGGGTTAAGCCCGCTAGCATAGATTTTTTAGGACTGCCCCAATCGAAAATGTACTTTCGTTATTTTGGGTAAAAAACTTTCCCCTTCCTCTTTGAATGGTTTTTCATCTTTACACAGCAAAAAAATACCTTTAAGCGATCTTTCTGAGACGCTAAAACTAAAATTTCCCTATAGGCTGCCCTGCTTCAGGGGTTTTGTATATGAATCACCTTTCGAAAAATTCAATTTTTTCTGAAAATTTTTGCTCAATCGCCTTTCTAAATTGGGGGCAACAAAATCAAACCTAACGAAACAGAAATCGTCTTTGCTTTGGCGTCTTTTTATTTGATAACACTTTGTATTCATAAAAAATTAGTTCAATGCAATCTGCTTTTAAGCTCCTTGAAAGTAGGTCATGCGCTTTTTTAAAAACTCAAAATCTAAGGAATGGAAAAAACGATTTCCAAAAAGCAAAATTTACAGCCCCATTTTTTGGGGGTCTTTGGGATCTCGGCACTTTCTATTTTTAGTGCTTTTCATTTTCTATTCCTTGAAACGCAAAGTCCCCTTTCATTCCCGGTTACCATAATCAGAATAGGTTAAAAAAATTCGCATTTGTAAAGAAAATATTTCTTTCCCCCAATTTTATAGAAATTTTTTTAACGATTGCCCGCCCCGATTTTGTACAACTGTCCCTGTTTTTGGGGCTTTTTGTTTGAATCGAGCGCTATTTTGAAAGTAAGACCCAGGCCTGGGACAATCACTCATCTGCCCAGGCGGAAATTTGCAGTAAAATTGATCTCACAATAGTGGGTGGAATTTTTAACAGAATAGTCCGCTTTTTTTCCCTTCACGCCAAAGGGTTCTTTTAGTCTTCTATGCGGTTTAAAAACGAGCCAGTTTGCGACATTTTTTGAAACAAAATAAAAAATTAATTTTTAAAAACAGGCGGAATTGAAAATGAAGAAGATTATATTTTTTGATCCTGGAGACGACATGAGTGAAATGTCCCTTTGACACAGCACGCCAAGCTCTCAATGCGGCATGAATTAACAGAAAGTAAGGTAAAAATCATTTTTCGAAAGTTTAGGCCCAAAAACCTCCCGAAATTTATAGACCCAAATGATTTTTAATTTAAAAAATGAACATTTGTCGTAAAAAACGTCAAGGGGAATTGTTTGGGTTTCACTAAACCCGACCCATCAAAGTTTTTACCAAGAGTACAATTAACAAAACCATTGAAAGAACAAAAACGCCTTTGGGCTTGTTAGGCCAAAATTTAAGGCAGGGAGTTTCTAAACTTCAAAACACACTTCAAAGAACCCCAAACTACCCAAAACAAAACAGGAAATTGAAGAATTAAAAACAATTGGGAGATAAAAATAAATGCAAAAGAAACAAAAACCCGTTTTCAGAAAAACAGCAAAAAAGACATACACGACTCCCGCTACCCATGCAGAAAAACGGCCCTGATCATGCTTTAAACATCAGAGGCGAATTAACAAACAATTTTTTCAAAACTGGCGAACAATGAGCAAATAAAAAAAAAAAAGAAAAACTCGTTGAGGCTGATGACGCCAACTTAGGGGCCGTATTAAAAAAAATAAACAAAGCTAAAAATCTTGAAAAAAAAATCAACAAGACTAGAAATGCTGACTACTAACCCAACCAATTACGAACTCAATTTAACAGAATAAAAAAACATCGAAAAAATTTTTTATGAAACACAAAACTACAGAACGAAAACAAACACTGTTTTAAAAGCAAGGATCCCCCATTTTCAAACGTTTAAAAACCCTTTGGAGCAATAATAATTTGGGGTGGGTATTACAGGGGGGCGGTGGGCCAAAAATTCAGTGCCTCCCCCCATTTGCCTCCGCCTGATAAATCAGGGGAAAAAAACAGCTTATCATCTTGCAATTTATTAAAAAAAAAATTTGCTGGGAAAGCCTGGACGCTTTACCAGGAATATTGGGGAGTATTTCAGCTGCTTTTTCAAATGCAAAGCAAATAGTTGCTTTAGGGCCCACACTTAGGACATTTTCTTTTAAAGTTGGGGTTTCTTTTAGAAGATAAAGCCAAGTAATCCAGGCCCGTTAACCAAGAACAAGCGCGTCTTTTCAATTTTGGGCACGCGAACAGAGTCCGCACTTTGCGAGTCTCAATGCTTTGGGGTTTGGACTTCAGGGAAATTTGATGACTTAATCTTGGGTGTTTTTTATTGTTTTTTAATATTACGCCAGAATTTTATGCGTTTTTTTTCCCCCCCTCGTTCATTTCCTCTTAAGAATTTTTTTATTTTAGTTTATTATTGAAACCCACTGGGGTCTGAGGTCAAAGGCAGCATGTATAAAACCATGCCAACAGCAAAGTCTATTTTGATCTTGCGTATTTCAAAAAATGTTGGTACCTTTGAATACTTGAAGGAAAACAACTGTAGAATTAATGGGTCCTCTAAATTTGCAAGTATTTTTTTTTGCACAAAACCAGTAGAAGGCAGTTATGCTTGATCTTGCCTTGCTTGCGAACCTAGCAAACCCAAAAGTAAATACGAATAAGTCGTTTTTTCGTTCTATTCCCGCCCATTAGGCCCTTTGAATGTCAAGATAAAAGTTGTCCAACTGTTTTTTTGCCTTGCGTAGGGACCCGGCTCAAAAGTTTTGCCAAAAAAGAAAGATTTGAAAGGAGGGTGCCAGTCATAGTTATACTTTCTGGGGCGTGCCCCGAAAATAAAGGTCGCCTAGGCCATGATTATGATCCAACTTTTGTCTAAAGTCTGTCTTGATTTTAAATATTGAATTCGTTTACAGATCCTTCAAAAGCCTTCATGTTATTCTGTTGCTGATGGATTAAATGGTTTGTCATTTGGTAATGGCGCTTGCAGTTCAGTCAAATACGTCTGAAGGTGTAATAAAAATGAAATCTGTACACTGACCTCACCAAAGGATCATGGTGTTTAAAATGATCAGCATACGACACTCCAAAACCCAGTTGATGCGCAAACACAGCAAAGTTAACTGGTTCTGATAAAACTGCATCGGATGACAAAACCCAAACGCTTTCCTCGGTGTGGTCGTTTTCAATAGGGGGTTAAGATAGCTCTTCAAGGGATTTACTCCCCTTTTTTAAATTGAAAAGAGGCAGTCTGGGTCACAGCAATGTCAAGAGTATCAGTTGCTATATTTTTAAGATTGTAGTGCGGCCCAACAGAATATTTTGCGCCAGTATATTTGAATGCACTCATTTTTATTCTGTTTAAAAAAATGTTTGTAACAATAACAACCTAAGACCGTCCTTCGTTTTTAGAACATGCTGTTGAAAACAAATGCGAGCCAAAATGGTGCGCTTCATGAAATATTTTACAAAGTTGTATGGTTAATATAAGTGAATAAAAAGAAGAATAATAAGGTTCAAAAAATTGACAAAACAGGGACCAAGTTAGCCAGTTAAAAAATACCTGATGGTTATTAGGGGTTTTGCTCACTAAAAGAAGCATTGAGAAACTTTTGACATCATCTCAAAACTTAACAATGCAAATCTAAAAACAATATTAACATTCAAACCTGAAGAAGAAAATTACTTTTTTGATAAAGACTAGCTAAAATGTTAGGCTTTGAAGCTAACACTCAGGACACCCCAAGTTTTATTGTTACACCAGACAAAACTACTTATGGGGGGGAAAGTCCGCTCGATCTTGCATTAACATTCATTACTCTAGGGTTCATTTGGGATGAGCTGAGCACTGATGAAAACTTATATGATGGAAGGCCCTCAACTGTTTTAAAAGAGCTCTTCCGTCAGGGAAGCTGCATATTGCGATTATGAAATTATACAATTCCCAAATTTACAGTTTAAAAGATTAGTTTTGTGGGAGGGTCGGATTCATTTAATATAAAAATCACAGACAAAACGGGGAAAGTTGTGAAATGTGTTTAACCTGCACATTGTTTTAGAAATAAAATAATAGTTTAACTAAAACATGTCGCGTGGGCCAGAAAAAACCCGGGGAGTTACATTAGCGCCTGTGAGGTGTAAACCTTAGAATTAAAAGACCTTGCAGATGTTGCGGACTTTGAACAGAACGGTGGGGATAGGCGCTTTGTTTTGGTTTTGAGTACACTAAAGACGGTGTTATAAACGCAAAGAGGTTAGCGACAGCAAAAAGTTTCCTAAACTAGAACAACTGCGCAATCTAGAGGCAAATAATGTTTGGCCATTTTGAATATAAAAATAGTTCGAAAAACCCGACCCAAATGGCAACTTAGAACCATATTTAGAATGGGGCATAAAAATTTTAATTCTAAGCCCATTTACATATTTTAAGCCGTCAAAAAAGTTTCAGAAAAGCATTCAACTCTGGCCCTTTTCATGTAAGTCTTATGCCGACGAAAAATATCGGAAAGAAATTGAAATAACGCCGTATGGGAAAAACAGTACATCCTCCACAGAAAAGAAACAGTTGTAAAAAAAGCTTCTACAAAATTACAGTTCTTTCCAAGCAGAAAATTAGGAGCACGTTCACAATGATATTTGAAATTTCTGTCTTTTTAAAAATGTGGAGAGGGATGGGGTTGTGGGCGTTAGTGACGTCCTTATAAAAGGAATTAATATAGCTGGGAAAACTTTTGACGTTAAAACGCCTTAACGTTACCATCGTCGTTCTTCACAATGGTGAGGATATTAAGATCATAACAACAAGCAACAAAAATCAATGTTGACTTAAATAGAAACAATCTTACAGAACATGAATGGATTAATCTTACACATTTAGGCCTCGTAGGGTTTTATTATACTGAACAAGTATTGACGGAGAGTATGATAAAAATAATAACTGGATTAGATTAAATTCTGTTATAAAACTATGGAGCAGTTAAACTTTATGACAAAAACTCCTCATTGCTCATTGATTTGTGGCAGACTGGTTGTGGAAAAACAATATTTATCCTCAACCTGTTACAAACAGTTTACGTTATAATTTTAATCATATTGTGGTTTTCTGTCCAACACTTAAATGGAACAAAGCATATCATAATAGAAGGTTTATATGGACAGATGATGACATATATTTAGTTAATCCTAGCAATAAACTGAGTGAGTGTTTAGAACAGTTTTATAGACTGTTTGAAGGAACGCAGACACTATTTATTATAGATGACTGTTCGGCAGAAAGAGACATAGTTAAAAAGAGAAACACTTTGTCGAAACTAGCTTTTCAGCGGAAGACATGCTGGGATAAGTGTGTGGATTTATGCCAGAAATATAACTCGGTTTTAAAAGACTTAGAGAACAGTTAAAGACTGTAGTTTTATTTCACATGAAAGACAGAGACTCATTTGAAAATGTTTGTCGCGAAAATGATGTTATTGAAAATGACCAGGAAAAACACAGGATTAAGCAAAAATTAAAATCTGAAAAGTTTAGTAAATTAGTATTGAAAACGGATAACCCTACACAGTATGTTTGTTTGTAGATAATCGTTATTTTTGGTTATTGAAGTCTTACTTGTCAGAGAACAGGAAAGGCGGCTTTTAGGCCACTTTCGCCCAAAAACTTGGGTGGTGAGCAAGTGAGTTAGAATTGGTAAAATGCTGTTCTCTACAGAACTAATTACGCCCACAGAAGGCAGTAAAGTTAGTTTTAAGAACTGGAAACGGCTGCAAAATTCCCCATATGTTGTTTACGCAGACTTCGAATCGCTCATTGTTCCTTATGAAGGGCCAGCGCCACAAAAACATTCGAAAAACAGTCTTAATGAGTAATCATCAGATTTGTTCATTTGCCTTCATTATTGTTAGGTCGGATGGCGCTCATTCAACGCCAGAATTATACAGAGGACCAGATGCGGCTAGAAGATTTTTACAGCGCATGCAGCAAGTGCGTAATGATTGTTCTAATAATCTGAATTTATCTGAAATCATGATGACGCCTGAAGAGCAACAGCAGTATGACTCAGCCACACATTGTTGGATTTGCGGTTTAGGCCTCTCATCAGACGCAGAGAATCCGACAGTAAGAACCATGATCACATAGTGGAAAGTTCAGAGGAGCAGCCACAACAACTGCAATCTTCAACTAAATGTTGAACCAAAGACATGGAAGCTGCCTGTATTCTTTCATAACTTGCGAGGTTACGACTCTCATCTTATAATGAAAGCAGTGGACAATGCCTTCAGGGTGTCATGCATTGCACAGTCATCAGAAAAGTACATGTGTTTCACTTTAAATAACATGTCTTTTTATGACTCTATGCAGCACATGATGGGTTTCATTAGAGTCGCTGGCTATGTCCTTAAAGTCCTGCCCAATAACGGAAGAATATTTTGACCCAACGCTTGTTAGAAAAGGGTATTTACCCTTATGAGTACATGAACAGTTGGCAAAGGTTTGACAAAGATACACTTCCACCAAAGCGCGTTCTTTTCTAGTCTTAGAGGAAAGGACATCACGATTCTGATTACCAACATGCTCAAGATGCGTGCAGAAGTTAGATTGTAAAAACGATGGGAGACTATCATGACTCATACTTGATGGCTGATGTATGTTTGTTGGCGGATATTTTTGAAAATTATAGAAAAACCTGCATGAAACATTATAGCCTGGATCCCGCGCATTACATTTCTGCGCCTGGGATGAGTTGGGATGCTTTCTTAAAGTTTACTGGAGTACAGATTGATTTATGTCTGACCTACCAATGATTCAGATAATTGAAAACGGATTGCGTGGAGGAATTAGTATGGCGTCGCATCATTACTGTAAAGCAAACAACAAATACTTGGACGACTATGATCCAAGTAAAAGGTCTAACTATCTCATGTATTTAGAGAGCAAACAATCTGTATGGTTGGGCAATGGCGCAATCACTTCCATTACGCAACTTTAAAATGTACACAGAAGACAATCCAAAAATATTCAAAAGGCATTAAAGTGGTTGGGCAGTTTGGCGCCTGATCAACAGCGTGGACACATTCTAGAAGTTGATTTAGAATATCCTCATGAACTCCATGACCTGCATAATGACTATCCATTAGCAGCAGAAAGTCTAAAGATGAATCCAAGAGAGCCGCTAAACTTGTGCCTAATCTTCGCGGCAAAAAAAATTATGTCTGCCATACAGACTTCTACAATTTTATTTAAGACATGTTTAAAGTTAACAGCTGTTCATCGTATAATTGCTTTCGATCAAGAACAGTTCATGAAACCATACATCATGAAGAACACTGATCTCAGAACTAAATCCACAGATGCTTCAGAAAAAGACTTTTTCAAGCTGATGAACAACAGCTTTTTGGAAAGACTATGGAGAATCCGCACAAGCGCAAAGATGTCAGATTAGTCACCAAAGAGAACGAAGCAATTAAGCTGACTTCAAAACCTAATTATCAGGACTTTAGAAGATTCATGATCAGTTTTTGGCATAATAATGAAAAAAAAGAAAGTCAAATTGGACAAACCTGTATTTATTGGGTTTAACCGTTTTTAGAATTATCAAAGCTTTTAATGTTAGAGTTTCTTTATGACTACTTTAAACCCTTGTATCCGAGTCCAGAGTGCTTTACACAGATACAGATAGTTTTGTTATAGATATCCCTACTGAAGACATCTATAAAGACATGAAATCGAAGTGGCTAAAGGTCATGCGGGATGGTATGATACATCTGATTACCCTAAAGACTCGCCTTTACATTCAATTACTAACAAGAAGGTTTTAGAAAGATAAGGATGAATTATCTGGAAAGGTGATTAAGGAGTTTTGGTTTAAGATCGAAAATGTACAGTATTTCGAGCCAGGAAAAATCATTAAGAAAGCAAAAGGAATATCTCGCAGTGTTGTGCAGTCAAACATATCACATGACAACTACAAAGAAGCATTGTTGACAATAAGACTTTTCATCATGACAACGTAAAACTACGATCTAATCTACATGAGATCAACACAACGGTTGTAACAAAGAAGTCATTAGATAGAACAAACACAAAACGTGTGTTTGTTAATCCAGAGTTTTCATATGCAATCGACATTGGAGAACAGCAATAATTATATATCTTCTTTGTCCACGGGTTCGGGTTTATATTTTTCCCCGAAGTTTATCTATAAGCTCAATCGCATCAATATCCAATTCATTCAAAATTTTTTCTCATGTTTGCTTGATGTGCTCGAATTTTTTTATTATTTCAAGATATTCTTTATCCCATTTTGATAATCAAAATTTGGGATTTGGGGTTGTAGGCGATCTGGATGCATTGCCATGTCCTGATGAGCCCCTCGCAAATGTTGGCCCTAATAGCAGAATTCAATCAAATGATTCCCGCATCAATTCCAAGGGTCTCTGCATTTATCTTTCTTGTTTCCGGTTTAGTTCCATGTAGGAATTCTTTCTTTTTGTGCCTCAATACGTAAGGCTTCTTCGTTGTGAGCTCCATTTTAAACTCAAATATATTACGTAAATTAATTAAAGCGGAACTGTGTCTGGTGGATTATCTGCAGTTCTTCCTTCACAAAAAGATCTTTGAGGAGGGGTTGTTTTGTTGTGTCAGTTTCTCGTAAATAATACACGGGGGGAAATTAAATTTTTACAATTCTTTTTATTTCATATGGATCAACACTCCAAACTGGATCTGTTGCCCTGATGCGAGTGTCCCCTTCTGCTTCCCCCGGTAAATAAAGGTACCTTATTTTCAAACCAAATGGTAATATTTGCCGGATGAACTGACGTCTCCTTCAACAACATTTATTGTTTTTCTTTTGATTGCTTGTACTGGTTTTTAGCCCTTTAAATTCTTCATTATTCATTGCGCGCAAAACTGAGGGCAATCTTCTAACCCTTTCTGTGTTGCGAGGGAAATTTTCAATAAGCTCTCTGTGATACTGGAGGGGAAAAGTCTTTCAGCTAACTGTTTTTTAAAGTTTTCAACTAAAACCTGTGATCTGTGAACTCCTGGAATGCCTCTTTTAATGGTAACTCTATGTTTAAAAAATAATTGATTCACTCGGCCTTTAAATTCTTTCCATCATCAACTTAATCATGCGAGGATAAGTTAAAGGACCTCGTTGGTATATCATTTGTTAGCGACAGCAACAGCAGAAGCACTCCTTTTGTGTTAATGGTTTCCGCATCTTTGTATCTTGAAGCCATGTCAATGACTGTGAGTGCGTACTTAAATCTTTTTCGTCTAATCGTATCATGAGGTAAATATAGAAGATCCATTGATGGGTGTCGTTCGGTATTTTATTCACAAAGTGTGGTCTCTGTATTCGTCAAAGGGGCAGGTAAATAAATTTGCCAAATCGCTTGTTTAGATAACCATTCTTTTTTCTGTTTGTTCACTGACTCCTGCCGCTTGGCTTAGCTTTTTTATTGCCCTGATTCCCTTCCAATATCCTTTTGGCGAATAATAGATTTTGTTCATTTTATTCAGCCAATATTATGCGCAACAAAATACACGACGGTCATGCCGAAGACAATAAACGCGATTTCTTGCATCTTTTGTTTTTCTGATGGTTGATAAAAGTCACTGAATTTTGGGTGGGGCAATGTTTCGATTGGTTTGCCTGTTAAAGATAATATCCCTTTTTTTGCTTGATCAACGTCTTTAAATGTGTAAGCTGCATGCCCTGTTTTTCAGGGTATCGTTAATGAAATCTAACTGCTCAATTCTCGCTTTTCATAGCGATCTTGTGCTGCAGCTAGTTGCTCTACAGCTTTGTTATGTCTTTTTCTCTCGCCGTCATCCCGCAGTTTACTAAATGCGTAATTACTTCCGCTAAAACAAAGGGCGCATTCACCACAGCGCCGCCTATCATCATTACAAGTGAAGCCATTTTATAAATGTATTTTTTATTTTACATATTTATATTCTCGGGAATTTTTTCCTTGCTTAACTAGAAAATCTTTCGTAGCAAATGAAGCTGCATAATAGCAATTAGCTTTGCTGAATCCTCAAAGTCTAGTTTGCCAAGATCTGCTGGTTTAATTTTTAACAAGCTTTTACCAAGCATTGTGTATCCTATACTTAGGCCTCCAATAACAGCAAATGGTATACAAGGTTGGCAACAGTTTTTTTCGGGCGCTCATTTTTAAAAACAAAATAAAAAAATTAAATAAAAACATGAACCCCGATGATCTATTAAAACCTTCCTGAACTTATGATTACAAATGACCAGGTTGATGAGAAAGGGTATTATGCCAAAAAAAGAAAGACTGTATTCATTGGCAGCATGTGGAAAAACAAAACAGTTCCCGGAAATGAATTCAGCATAGAACAGATTCAACAGATGTCCCCCGAAGACATTTTAAAGTATCATAACAGGTTATGAAGCGCAACTTGGGTCAAGAATGGTAAAAAGTGTAGGGCAAACGGTTCTTAGTTTGTTTCACTAAACAGTTTAGTAGATTTGCCCCCATTGATTCTGAACAAGATTTTATGTTGATTTAAGGCAGGATCCAGTTTTAACAAAGTCATTAGAGTTTTCTAAAGGGTGTGGTCTATACTACAGATTTGGAACATTGTTTTTCGCCATTAATCATGGGATTAATAACTTTTTAAACATATAGATTTATTTCCCTTCAAATGACCGAGCCAGAAAATCATCAGAACCAGAATCAGAAAACATTGAATCAGGTGAAAGTGGTCACTAAAACACCTCATCCAGGTCGCATTGCGGGAGGAAAAAAATTAGCTGAGTGGAACAAACAAAAAAAATTACAGTTACAATCACAGAATATAGCTCATAATGAAAACATAACGCCGCCAACAGTTGTTTCAATGCCGGGTATAAAAACGCCAGAACAAGTTTATTCAAGGTTTTAACAGCACCAAAGCATTCATGGAATATTGAACTTAAAACTGTTGTCATTTTTGGCCCTCCTTGTTGCTGATGGGGGGTTTTTACGGTTATAAAAATATATAAACAAAAACAACAAGAACCAAACCAGTCCAAACAATCTCAACCATTAAAAACCACAGACGAACACAACAGCACGCCAGGACCGCCAACAACAAAAGATCATTTTGATCCATTTCAGATGCAATAATATTTTAAGAACTTAAATTTTTTTGATAAAAATAGACCATGGCGGATTATTATTTGTTTAAAATGATGGAGTCAATAAATAAAGACATGAAGTCTATAAAAGACATTTCCATAGACCAGAATTGTAATCAATGTGGTTGCTTGCGATGTAAAAACTTCATTAAGATCTATGCTAACCAATCTCGCGCCAAAAACGCTGAGCAAAACATCCTCAACGATGACGCGTTTTTTGAGGCGTGTGTGTACTATATTAGACATTTACTATTTAAGATAAAAACATAGATTGTCTTGTTTTTTTTGATAATTATAAGATAACTTAAATAAGAACTTGGTTGTACTTAGAGGATGACTTAGTTATGATCTTAGGTTAACTTGGGTAAAAACTTGAGGATGACTTGAGGACAACTTGAGTAAGAACTTAAAAGTGACTTGGGGTGACTTGAGGATGACTTAAGTAAGAACTTGTGAATGACTTGAGGATGACTTGTGAATGACTTGAGGATGACTTGAGGACAACTTGAGTAAGAACTTAGAAGTGACTTGGAGTGACTTGAGTTAAGAACTTGTGGATGACTTGAGTGTGCATGCGTGGGGTGGGGTGGGGGTGGGGTGTGCATGCGTGGGGTGGGGGTGGGGGTGTGCATGCGTGTGGTGGGGGTGGGGTGTGCATGCGTGTGGTGGGGTGGGGGTGTGCATGCGTGGGGTGGGGTGGGGGTGTGCATGCGTGGGGTAGGACAAAACACACAAACACCAACAAACAAACAAGAAGTGGAACTACTAGGACCACTTCTTGCTTTGTGACTAAACAGGTTGTGTCCCGCGCGCAACCTCAATCAACTAGGCCAAGTGATCACAGTGGGGTCGTTTGGCCTAGTTTGCCGCTGAGCTTTGCAGGCGCGCTTTGTGGGTCAAGTGATCACAGTAGGGTCGTTTGGCCTAGTTTGCCGCTGAGCTTTGCAGGTGCTCCGTGCTGACGTCATTGGCAGCAAACTGCCGCGCTTTGCGGTCAAGCGATCACAGTAGGGTCGTTTGGCCTAGTTTGCTGTGCTCCCCTTTTCTCAACCAGGCTTGCAACTGGCTTTGGCAGAGTTACAGCAGTAATTGCTGCAGCCGAGCATTTTATGGCGGCTCTAATCGCCAGTAGTAGTACACCCGTCATTGTATATTTGGAGCATTTATAGAAGATAGTGCTGGCCACACACTACTCCTCTCTATACTGGTAGATGTACTAAGGCCTGCCTATCTAATTTGTTTGCCAGAACCTCCGAAAATCGTCATTCTGTTGCATAAGTTCAATGATAGTTTGACGCTTGCTACACAGTTCATTTATACTGATTCCTAGCTTGTGAAATTTAGGATAGTTATAAAAAACACACAGAAAGTTGAATAAGTTTTTTTAGCATACGAACCAGACATGTTTACCTCCGCCTTAAGAATGAACACCATGTTTGATGCGTTTTTTGTTTTTAAACATGGCTTTAGCTGTTTCAAGCCAGCGCCCAACAATCAACGCGTGATGGATTGTTTTTCCTTGGCCAACTTTCAACAATGCAGCGCCATTTTTTAAAAAGGAACCATCTCATCGATAGTCAAACACGCATTGAAATTGGCTGTATCTTGGTCAACAATATTGCCTTCAACGTTTTCATTTCCTTGAACTAACAAACCTTGAAGATAGTCGTTCATTTCCAAAGCAGTCAGTTCGCTTTTTTCCTTTTCTCCACCTTCTAGAAAAGCAATGCTTCTTTTTGGTTTAACTGGTAAAGAACATGCTTCACCTAATTCTTTTTTCGACAAATACTCTAACATGCTAGTAAAGTAAGCCCTGTGATCTTGAATAGCACGATTCTGTTCTTCGGTAAACCGGTTCACCATTTTAGAATAACACAACCAATTAAGCACAGTACACAGCACAGTAAACGCGTCCTGCTCGTCCGGCAGTCATGGAAGAATGATGAAGCCGGTGTTGGTTAACCTAGTCATGTGAGCGCCGTAAGCCCTGCTGATTGGTCGGGCTGTGACATCGGCCCATTGCGTGTCGACGTGGCAGCCTCGATGTGGTATTGTCGACGTAGCAGTTTAGAAATGTTCAAGAACAATAGCTAATGCAATCGTTGGCCTGGGAGAGAAGAAACGTAGTAGGCTTGCAAGGTGTGTTTTATTGATTTTTTTTGGTCAGAACATAGGAGACACACAGTTTGTAAACGGTCGCTCAGCCTGCTGACTTACTGCGTCGTTATAATTGTGTTGTCTTGGTCTTGCAAAAAAGGTGACAGACAACCAACTGGTAGTACAGACTGTTTGAGGGAACGCAGACACTATTTATTATAGATGACTGTTCAGCAAAAGAAACACTTTGTCAAAACTATCTTTCAGTGGAAGACATGCGGGGATAAGTGTGTGGATTTTATGTCAAAAATAACACAGTATGTATGTTTGTAGCGTTTACTAACAAAAACTAATAAATACCAATTCCTGACTCAAAACCGGCCGGAATTCGTACAATATTACCTTCCATCCACCCACCCACCCTCCTTTTTGTCTCCTCCCCTGCCCTTTCCTCCCACCCCTCCACCACCCGCCCTCCCCAAGAAGACCTAGACTATCTTCAACGTGGGAGAAGAAGTGGCAGACGTCAAACAACGCCAGCCGAGCGCCACCGGCCCCCGCCTTATGGTGGTTACAGTTAGTTAATTACAGGTATCGCATGAGCCACCCAGGGCCTCTGCGCATGGTACACTCAGCCAAGTCTTAGTTTGATGACTGTCTCCGCAAAAATGATGTTATTGAAAATGACTGTCTGCGCGAAAATGATGTTATTGATAATGATCAGAAAAACGGGGAAAAACTGAAATCTGAAAAGTTTAGTAAATAGTATTGAAAACGGAAAATCCTACACAGTATGTTTGTTTGTAGATAATCATTTTTTTTTGGGTTACTTGTCAGAGAACAGGAAAATGCAGCTTCTAGTCACTTTCGCCCGAAAACTGGTTAGGGCGAAAGTGAGTTAGAAGCGCATTTTCCTGTTCTCTTATTCCCACACTATTGTGTAAAACATCGCATAGCTATTGCACACTATTGGGGTAAAACAGTCGCAGAGCTATTGTCACACTATGTGCAAAACAGTCATATAGCTCCTCTCACACAATTGTTAAAACAAAGTCGCATGGCCTCTGTCATCTTACGTGTAAAGGGTAAAACAAAGCCGCATAGCTCCCGTCCAAACTTTCGTGTGACACTCCTGCAGGACTGTTCTACAGATAAAAAGTTAGGAGCAAGACCAGCCTCCGACACATCCACAGGGGGAAGTTTGGGCCTCCCACCGGACAGCAGCCTTCGTCAAGGCCTCTGGGGTTCCTGTCTGAGTGAAACGAAGAAGAAGAAGAAAAGAAGAAGAAAGAAGAAGAAAAGAAGAAACAAGACATCCTGTTCCGCATCATTTCCCCTTACGTGCATCCGGTCCGCGACATTATTATTCCTACTTGAGTTGGCCCCCCAGCGCCGGCTTGCGTGCAAGACGTAAAAAAGGACAAAAAAATAGCTTCATGCTTGCTCCCACAGAACAAAGACTAAAATAGTTCTCGACGAAGCCTCCTGATGCACTAGAAGAAGATGGGAGAGGTACACACTGTGAAAAAACAAAGTCTCATGGCTCTGTCAGCTATCGTGTAAAACAAAGCCACATAGCTCATGACAACACTTGTGGTAAAACAAAATCAATTCGCCCCTGTCCCCCCTTTCTTCTTCTTCTTCTTCTGCGTACGCAGGCTGATACTCCTGTGGAAAACCCCCTACAGGGGACAGGCAAATATTAATCCCATCTACCCTACAAAGGGAGTGGAGTTTTGTGTGCATGACCGTTTTTTTTTTCCCGCCATTAAGGCAGCCATACCCATCTTCGGGGAAGGTGTAGGGCTAGTGTAACGTGTCATCCATACCAACGGCCAAACTGGCCTTCTCTTTCGAAAGTTGGTGATGGGATTTTACGTGTGTGCAATATGTTATGCGTGCTTTTCACACACGGAACCTCGGTATATATTCTCTTTCGAAGGACTGAAATGAGACATGGATTCAGAACTAATGTGAACCCGGGGGAAAAATCCCCCTGTACCGGAAACGGCCCCGGCAAGATTCGAACCCGCAACCCTTGGATTACGAGTCCGGCACTCTACCAACTGACATTCCGGCCCCTGTGCCCCTGTCCCGCCAAAATGTGCCTTTCCGCTCTTCTAGTGACATCAAAAACTTCGCCGAGAACTATTTAAAACGTTTGTTCTGTGCGGTTTGTCGCGCAGCTGCGTAGGGAGCAACGCATGAAGCTATTTTAGTTCTTTTGTACTCTTGCTCGCAACCAGGCGCTGGGGTGACCAACTCACGCAGAATAATGATGTCGCGAACAGGATCGCGTGAGGGAATGAGCTGAACACAATGGTGTGTTATTTTTCTTCTTCTTCTTCTTCTTCTTCTTTTTCCCTTCTTCTTCTTCTCTTTTTCGTACACTCAACAGAACCCCAGAGGCACTGACGAAGGCCGCTGTACCGCGGAGGCCCTCCAGTGATCCATAAAGGTTTTCCCTCATGGGTGAGTCGGCAGGCCAGGTCTCGCCCCAAGCTCTTGATGTGTGGGACAGTCCTGCAGGAAGTGTTCCACAGCCCATTGGGCTGTACCGCATGGCATCGCGAAGACTCCCCAAAGTGCAATTTTATGAACATGTGATGTCCAGTCTGGAGTGCCCTGTCCTAGTCTCACAATGCTCACCTGGTCTGGTCTGTACAGCAGGTGGTATGCATCCTTCTTGTTGAAATCTGGGTGCTGGCCACGCCATCTTCTTTCTGCTTCTCTTTGATGATGCTTTTGTGTTGTTTCAGATCCGAAATTTGAAGTCTTCCATCGAGAGGGATGACCCTGCCTCAGGTGAAAGGTCATTCTACACCCTGTGTGGTACAATAACGTGCAGAGGGTACCTAGACTTTGTACAATAGTGTGGCAGAGACTAACGTATGACTTTGTACAATAGTGTGCAGAGGCTACGTATGACTTTGTACAATAATGTGCAGAGGCTACGTATGACTTTGTACAATAGTGTGCAGAGGGTACGTATGACTTGTACAATAATGTGCAAAAGGCTACGTATGACTTTGTACAATAATGTGCAGAGGCTACGTAGACTTTGTACAAAAAATGTGCAGAGGCTACGTATGAAATTTGTTTCAATAGTGTGCAGAGCTACGTTGACTTGTACAATAATGTGCAGAGGCTACGAAAGACTTTGTACAATAGTGTGGCAGAGGCTGTGTGACTTTATAATAGTGTGACGGGGGCTATATGACTTTGTACAATAGTGTGGCAGAGGCTTTTGGTGACTTTGTATAATAGTGTGACGGAGGCTATGTGAATTTGTACAATAGTGTGGCAGGAGCTATTTGACTTTGTACAATAGTGTGGCAGAGGCTTGTGACTTTGTACAATAGTATGGCAGAGGCTTTGTGACTTTGTACAATAGAGTGGCAGAGGTTGTTTTGACTTTGTACAATATAATTTTGTGACTTGTACAATAAGTGCAGAGGGTATGTAACTTGACAATAGAGTGGCAGAGGCCTTTACTTGTTTCGTGCATTAGCTACACAGGGACTATGTGATTTTGTTTTGTGTAACTGTCCCCAGGACTTGTATAAAATTTTTGTTTTTTAAAACAGAGGGGCAGAAGGCTGTGTACCTTCGTTGCATACGGGTTGTGTGCGAGGCCCCTGTGTGTGTTGTGTTGTGTGTGTGTGTTGTTGTGTGTGGTTGTGTGTGTGTGTGTGTGTGGTGTGTGACTGTTCCGTGCAAAAGCGTAGCAGAACACGAAAACATTTGTAATCTATTTTGTTTTGAACTACACCTAGACGTCGAAGATCACGTTAAATGCAAGGGGAAAATCATCTTGAATCCGAAATGTTTATTTATAGGAAAAACAATTATTAAAAAAAAGCAGGAAAAAATCAGAATATATGTCGGGGCGTTGTCTGCACCGGGAAAAACGCTGGTGTGACGTCATTTGTGTTTTCCTGAGAACAGATCTGGTGCGAATTAGATCATCGTCTTCTCGGCCACCCCCTCTCCACCCTCCCTTCCTCCCCTCCCTCCTCTCCTCTCTCTAAAAGATCTTCTGCTCGTGGGGTTGTGATCTTCTTCCGCCAGGCCCGTCTCAGGACTTCCGGGTCTCTCTCTCCCACTCTCTCTCCCCTCTCTCTCTCTCTCTCTCACTCTCTCCCTCTCCTCTCTCTCTCTCTTCCCCTCTCTCTCTCTCTCTCTCTCTGTGTGACTGCCTCGTTCATTTTGTTTTTAATTATTGATCCTCCTTTTCCCATTCTCTGTTCACACCTCCCCCCCTTCCTTGTCTAAATATTCATTATTTTGTTTTCATGGGAAAAACGAAGCAATATAAATACAAAAAGCGGCATAAAAAATATCTATATACATAGCAATACGTAGTAAATAAAATGTGCATTGTATCTAATATATATATATATAATATATAATATATATATATATAAAATATTATATATATTTAAATATATAATATAAAATTTTTTATTTTAAATTTAGGGAATAATTTTAATGTTTCGGATGGACCCCGGTGCTTTTTTTGTCTGAAAAATCTTTTGGGTTTTTT
Organism: Conus ventricosus; assembly: GCA_018398815.1. Classification (NCBI taxonomy): domain Eukaryota; kingdom Metazoa; phylum Mollusca; class Gastropoda; order Neogastropoda; family Conidae; genus Conus; species Conus ventricosus. The sequence goes on from CM031627.1 coordinate 50,319,899, forward strand.
AAAAAGTTTGATCTAA
>CM031627.1:50320914-50328414 GCA_018398815.1 Conus ventricosus
TCAGATTTGTGGGCAGACTGGTTGTGGAAAAAAATATTTGTCCTAGACTTATTACAAACAGTTTATCGCTATAATTTTGATCATATTGTGATTTTCTGTCCAACACTTAAAAGGAACAAAGCATATCATGATAGAAGGTTTATATGGACAGACAATGACGTATATTTAGTTAATCCTAGCACTAAACTGAGTGGTGTTTAGAATACTTTTATAAAGTGTTTGAAGGAACGCAGACACTCTTATTATAGATGACTGTTCGGCAGAAAAAGATATAGTTAAAAAGAGAAACACTTTGTCAAAGCTGGCTTTCAGCGGAAGACATGATAGGATAAAGTGTGTGGATTTTATGCCAGAAATATAACTCGGTTTTAAAAGACTTTAGAGAACAGTTAAAGACTGTAGTGTTATTTCACATGAAAGACAGAGACTCATTTGAAGAATGTTTGCGCGAAAATGATGTTATTGAAAATGACCAGGAAAAACATAGGATTAAACAAAAACTAAAATCTGAAAAGTTTTGTAATTAGTATTAAAAACGGATAACCCTACACAGTATGTCTGTTTGTAGGGTTTACTAGGAGAGAACTGATAAATACCAATTCCTGACTCAAAACCGCTCGAACTGGTTGACAGCGGTTTTGAGTCAGGATTGGTATTTATCAGTTCTCTCATGTAGTGCCCCCACACCCCTGCCTCCCCAAAGTCCACTGGGAGCACCCTGTCGCACTAGGTGCTCCAAACCGGGCCGGTTCTTGAAGAGAGTCGTTCAAGGCCGACACCCTTGACACACACAAACAGACGGTGGAGAGGCGCGTCCCGGGGGACGGGGCGTTGTTGCTGGAAGTCCTGGACGGGGATCAGGACCGTCCAGCCAAGTCCACAGGCTTTTCCACCAGTACGTGGTCCCAACCAGCGCGTGGCCCCAACCAGTGCGTGGTCCCAACCAGTGCGTGACCCCAACCAGTGCGCGGCACCAACCAGTGCGCGGTCCCAACCAGTGCGCGGCACCAACCAGTGCGCGGTCCCAACCAGTGTGTGGCCCCAACCAGTGCGCGGCAACAACCAGTGCAAGCTCCGGTGAAGCCCCAGGGAGGAGGGAAAAGGTAACTGGGAGGAAAGAAGAAAGAAGGGTACTGGAACCCCGCAGTCAGTACAGTCTGACCCATGCTGTTAAATCCTAACAGCCACTCGCATGATGGGCGAGGGGAGGTCTACTAAATACACCGACAACACCAGCTCAACACAGGCCTGAGCATAACACAGCAAACCAACCAAATCAGGAATGTTCGTTAAAGTCTTCTCATACGAAGCAGGTAAGAGACTGCATTAAATTAACAGGCTATAAAACAAAATATGAATTATCTTCATCCTTCTCTCACTCACGTTTAACATTTTCCTTTCTTAGGAAATGAACCAACACAGCAACCATCGCTTTATAACTGCCACCACATTTGCAAATAATTCAATGGCATAATTATCACACTTTATAGCCACATTTCAAAATAACACAAATCTCCAACCACGCATCCGAACGACAAATCATGCGTATGCACGCTCGCGAACATAAAACTCGTTCTCCTTGCACACACAAATAGACGGTGGCCGAAGAATAAGAGTCCGGCGAATGTGACAGGGGCGGACGAGCGAGACCAAGCAAGTACCAACCCTGAATCACCAGGTTCTCCCCCATCCCCGCCGATTTACCGCATCACCAGATGCATAAAAAGGAGAAAGATTTTAAGAAAATAATTTTGACCTGGCCAGGTTAAAGATTGAATTAACCAGAAAAAGTGGTCTCAAACAATATTTCTTTTATAATTTTGAAAACCCCAAAGAAAATTGCGCAACAGAGAAGAATAACCGGCTAACAACAAAAAAAAAAAAAAAACGAACCACAAAAACTGATGCTTACCAGCTACCCGTGGTGACCCAGAAGAGGCGGGTCAAACGACCTCTCTCTGCCCTCTGTCCAGTCGAGAGGACACCAGCGCAGATGCGGAAAAAAAAAGAAGTGTGTCCTCCTCCTACAGGCCGACTGCAGGAAAGAAGGTACCGACTGTACCTTCGACGATAAGGTGAAGAACCAGGACCGGAGCAGGCGCTCCCAGGGACATCTTCCGCTCGATTTGAAAGAAACCCCCTAAACGATGCAGCCGACATGCCACCTACTCACGTGAGTAACCTCAAGCCTAAGAGGAAGGGACGCACGTGCGACAGGTAAAAAGACAGGAGAGAGGCCGATAGAGACAGCCAGTTCAAGCAAAAAGGTACCAGCCACCCTGAAACTGCAGGAGGGAATTGCACGGGCAGTGGAATTAGAGAGAGAGAGAGAGAGAAAGCAAACCAACCTGAGCTGAACGACATTAAGTGCAAACGCACCACAAGCCACACTAAAGGACGGATACACGACAACAGCAACGACAATAAATAAATAAAATAATTCCACCCCCTAGACGGGTCATCGTCATAGGCCTCGGGGACAAACTCGTGACAAACCCCCTTCTAAAAGCATCTTTTTTCTCTGAGATACAGTGCTCCTTTAAACCCCTGACGCATGTGCAAATTTCAACAAGGGGACCGAACCCAACACTCTGTGATCGACAGAGTACGATAAATCCAATAAAAAACATTCCACGATAGAACTAACAAAAGAGGATACATAATACCAACATTTATCAAACAACTAACCCAAACCCTTTCCCAACAATAAAAGTAGCAATCCGAACCAGTGGTGATTCACTAACCGTTAACATCACCGAAGTGAAAACCGTCACTACACCTGATACAGAGACAAAAGGGGATATAACCCTGGTTGAGGGAAGTGTTCCTCTGACTGACTTCTCCAATGTCTGACAACGGAGCTGGGCTGAGATAGTCACATCCGAATTGCTGGAACCCTTGATATGGCGAAAAGTGAAAGCATGACTCTGCAGTTCCACTGCCTAACTCATGAGTCGACGACTGGCTGGCCGGATCCGGTCCAGGCACTGGAGGGATGATGATCGCTCTCCAGTACAAACTTCCGGCCGTACTTCTTCTTGGGCACACCATGCGCGTCCAAATCTGCCAGCGAGCTTCAGCAACAAAGGGGGCCCATCGATAGCCCTAGGCGGGACAGCCTCTGGGTATCGCCCTCGCGATTCTACCACTACCAAATTGTAGGGGTTAAACCGCGATCGGATGGGGGAATTAATGGGTCCCACCAGGTCAACCTCAACCTTGCTGAATGGCTCCCCCAACAGTGGCACTGACCCTAGGGGAACACGCTTCAAGCGCCCCTTAGGCGTTGTCCGTTGGCAGACATCGCAACTGCGGCAGTACTGCCAAACCGAGAGTTAAACCCCCGGCCAGAAGAAGTCCTGTCTTACTCGCTCGAGAGTCCGCTTGGAGCCCATATGACCTGCCATGGTTAATCGGGGGCCTGCCGGAGAACAGATTCTCTCAAGCTTTGGGGAACGACAACGCTTGGCCACGCGATCTGCCGGAGTGAAAACCCTAAAGAGGATCCCCTTGTGGGGCTTGAAGCTCACCTTGGCATGTCGGGCAGACTGATCGGGACGATCTAAACCCGTTGTCGCAGGCCCTTTGGCATCCAATCCCTGGCCTGAAGACGGACAATGCTAGCAGGATCGGCCCTGCCAGAACCTCGTCAGAGATCGGCTGAAGAACGGGACGCAATTCCTGTTCCCCGCTTCTTAGCTTTGGCGCGTGTGGTAACTCCCCCACACGCCTGTACGGGCAGATCCCTTGACACGGACTGACTGCGTCCGTCTGCGAAAGTGATGGTATTCCCTATGAGAAGGGAATACAGAGGTCGCTCCACCGCGATGGCCCCTACTTCGCCACAGAATAGGGGGGGAGATCGGAATGAGTACAGAAGGACGGGTGGAGGTGAAACCAGCCTCCAACCCGCACACATCATAACTGGCGCCCCGCCGAGCCTCAGGGGAAAAATAAATCCTATCCACAAAGAGTGTTTGATGCTCCCGAATCCCTGATGGTGTCGACCAAGGGGTGAACCAAAAACAGAAAGAAACACGGACACCTGTACCACCAGAAACTGGGATGGACCCCACGTAGCCGAGGCACGAGGATGCTGGAAAGGACTAGCCCCATGACTACCGGCGGCTCTAGGGCAATCTTTCCTAATGTGCCGGGACGACCACAAAGAAAACAAAATCGGGGGGCTGAGGTCCCCAATGGACTGCCCGCCTTGTTCGACCCGCTAGTAGTCGCCGGCCCCTACTGCCACTAGGTCCCGTGAGGGTCTTCCTGTCCGTGTCTGGCGATGCCCATAAGCCTACGTGCTTCAGCAAACACCTCAGCGGTTTGAATCGCAGCCGCGAAATCCTGAGTGCTGCCGCTTATACGGATCCTCAACTCTGGGGACACGGTGTTGGTCAGCTGTTCGATGAGAATCAGATTTCCCCCAGCTCCAGCTTAGCCAACTGACGCCAGTACCCTAGCGTTTTGCGCAGCCTATCCCAAACTGCAAAGAAGGTCTCATCGTTATTCTTTTCATGGACCTGAACTTCCTCCTGTACGTCCTGGGTAAGGTGGAAAAAGCTTACGCAGAGCCAACCCGCATATCTGTATAAGACGCGCCTTCATTTAAGTGAGCACACACTCCCTTGCAGTACCTGACAATCCAGAAAAAAGGTGCATGGCCTTTTGTTCCTCAGATAATTGGTAGAAGTAAACTACCTTGTCAAAATGCCTAAGAACATATCTATGTCCTCACTAAAGGTCTGAACTCTGGAAGCTTTAATTTTGGGCCCCTAACTCTATTACTTTTCCTGTTGACTAACCCCCTGATTTTCAGATGCGGGAGCCCGCGAAAGAATTTTTTCCATCTCTTCCCTACATAGAGCTTCCGTCTGGCAGCCTCCTCTCTGCGCAGAGCCTCCATCCTATCTAGCTCTTCCCAACGGGAAGGCTTCCTGTCTGGCAGCCTCTTCCCTACGCCGAGTTTTCCCCTTCCCTACGCAGAATAGCCTCTTCCCTAGCAGAATCTCCTGTCTGTCATCTCCTCTCTGCGCAGAGCCTCCCTCCTATCTAGCTCTCCCTCCGCAGGGCTTCATCCTCTCGTCGCTTCGCTCCAAAAACATTAAGACGGATGCGATACCTGAGCAGGATTTACCACTCCCGACATGGGAGGCTGACCCGTTTGAAACCCCTCCCTTTTGGGGCTCGACTTTCCCATGAGGAAAATCTCCCGGGGCATGCTCCTTACGAGGGAGGCATGGAAAAGAGAGGGTTTTGGTTTCTGCGACTCAACAGAACCCATAGTTGCTTTGCTATACTCTGACGCTTCCGAGCGGAAGTGCCAGTTGGGGTCTCAACAGGAAAATCCCCTAGCGAAGAAGAAGTGAAAGTACTCGCCGGACTATCGGCTACAGCACTGGAATAAGTGGAAGTCACTGTAGTCGAAGTACTGGTGCTAATAGTAGGGACTACATTTAGAAAACCTTTCTTCTTCGACGCCCGAGTCGCCATACCACCAGCACCGGACGTTGCCATGACAACTAGATCCTACGGTTCTCAAATACAGGGGAAAGACAATTCCACTTGAAAAAAAACAGATACCGCACGGATATGTTACGTCTCTTGTGACTGACTATAAGAAACAGCAAATAATAAAAAAAAATGTCAACGTGCAATGTTCGGCTGCTCCCACTCTGGCAACACCGCGCTCTACAACACGAGCAACAGTGCGGTGGGGCTCACCGAAAAAAAACAAAACAAAAAATGTCCAGGCTGCTCCCACTCTGGCAACACCACGCTCCACAGCACGAGCAACAGTGCGGTGGGGCTCACCGACAAAAAAAAAACAATGACAGAAGGAATCCGGAAAAAAAACCGACACTAACGTCTGATACAACCACCTGTACTCAATAACCCGGAAAAAAAACTGGTTAACTACAAAACAGGAATGGCAGACTGAGTGGCAACAGAAAGGCAAGTCTTACGGCCGTATCTGCGTGAGGCACCCGGCGGAAAGGGGTCTAGACGCGGTCGATTCTGCTTAGACTCACCTCGATTCCCCAGTCACTCCAGATGTTCCTTCAGGCCACCAGAAGACTCCCTGCACGCTAGAGTCACCCAGCCAACCACCCACAAACAAACATGACAAACTAACTAAACGTATACACAACAAACAAAACTGGACAGGTACTCCGCGAAACGAGAGAGAGACAGCCAGAGCCCTTCACATCCCGGACGAGCCCCCACAATTGTCACGACCGACCCCTGGAGGTCTGCCCTGACAGGATCGGTCTAGATGGGAGTGAAGGGAGTGACTGACCTCACACGCCTCGCAAGAGCCCACACAAGAAAGATTACGATACAACACCCCATTTATTCACATCAACACACGCAATCACAAATAAATATTTCAACACACGCACCATGCACAATCACAATCAAGCATTCCAACACACACAACATGCACAATCACAACCAAGCATTTCAATACACAACATGCACAATCACAATCAAGCTTTCAACACATATGACATATACACAATTATAAATAAACATTTCCAGCACCCATCCCTTTCTCATGTCATGTAGTGCCCCCACACCCCTGCCTCCCAAAGTCCACTGGGAGCACCCTGTCGCACTAGGTGCTCCAAACCGGGCCGGTTCTTGAAGAGAGTCGTTCAAGGCCGACACCCTTGACACACACAAACAGACGGTGGAGAGCGCGTCCCGGGGACGGGGCGTTGTTGCTGGAAGTCCTGGACGGGGATCAGGACCGTCCAGCCAAGTCCACAGGCTTTTCCACCAGTACGTGGTCCCAACCAGCGCGTGGCCCCAACCAGTGCGTGGTCCCAACCAGTGCGTGACCCCAACCAGTGCGCGGCACCAACCAGTGCGCAGTCCCAACCAGTGCGCGTCACCAACCAGTGCGCGGTCCCAACCAGTGCGTGGCCCCAACCAGTGCGCGCACCAACCAGTGCAAGCTCCGGGTGAAGCCCCAGGGAGGAGGGAAAAGGTAACTGGGAGGAAAGAAGAAAGAAGGGTGCTGGAACCCCGCAGTCAGTACAGTCTGACCCATGCTGTTAAATCCTAACAGCCACTTGCATGATGGCGAGGGGAGGTCTACTAAATACACCGACAACACCAGCTCAACACAGGCCTGAGCATAACACAGCAAACCAACCAAATCAGGAATGTTCGTTAAAGTCTTCTCATACGAAGCAGGTAAGAGACTGCATTAAATTAACAGGCTATAAAACAAATATGAATTATCTTCATCCTTCTCTCACTCACGTTTAACATTTTCCTTTCTTAGGAAATGAACCAACACAGCAACCATCGCTTTATAACTGCCACCGCATTTGCAAATAATTCAATGGCATAATTATCACACTTTATAGCCACATTTCAAAATAACACAAATCTCCAACCACGCATCCGAACGACAAATCATGCGTATGCACGCTCGCGAACATAAAACTCGTTCTCCTTGCACACACAAATAGACGGTGGCTGAAG
>CM031627.1:50345005-50355005 GCA_018398815.1 Conus ventricosus
TTCTATAGGAACGACTTCACTGTTCTATAGGAACGACTTCACTGTTGCATAGGAACGACTTGACTGTTCTATAGAACGACTTCACTGTTTTGTAGAACGACTTCACTGTTCTATAGGAACGACTTCACTGTTCTATAAGAACGACTTCACTGTTCTATAGGAACGACTTCATGTTCTATAGGAACGACTTCACTGTTCTATAGGAAACGACTTCACTGTTCTATAGGAACGGCTTCACTGTTCTATAGGAACGACTTCACTGTTCTATAAGAACGACATCACTGTTCTATAGGAACGACTTCACTGTTCTATAGGAACGACTTCACTGTTGCATAGGAACGACTTCACCGTTCTGTAACTAGGCCGTATATTCTCTGTTCCAGTAACTCAGGGTGTACACCCTTTGTTCCAGCAGCTCAGGGGGTACACCCTTTGTTCAAGTAGCTCAGGAGGTACACCCTTTGTTCCAGTAACACAGGAGGTAACCCTTTGTTCCAGTAGCTCAGGACTTTACCATAGGTTCCAGCAGACAAGGGATTCTTCTCAGTTCTGTTGGTGGCTGACGGGTGGGGTGGCTAGGGAGAAGCACTGCAGTCTGTGAGGTTAGTGCACTGCGCAGAGAAAAGCTTTGGACTCAGGAAGGAAGGGGAAGCTAACATGGTCACCATGCTGAATAGGACTGAGCCTCCAGTGTAGGAAAGGGGGTGAGGGGGGGGGGGGGAGAAGAAGGGGGTGTGGGGTGGAGGAGGGGAAGGAAGAAAGGGCAGGGCGAGGAGGGGGTGGGAAGGAAAAGGTAGGGGAGGAGGGCGCATGGAAAGGGAGGGGCTGGGAGGGAACCGCTGAAAGAAAGAATCACAGGCATGATGTTTGAATCCATTTAAAATGTCAAACCCACCATGGTGGCGATACTGAAAACCGTTCGTGAACAGCACGCCCTTGGAGGAATTTTGCCAGGCTGCTGTCTGTCACTTCAGGCTGATTCTGGTGATGGTTTGTCACGGCTGACGTGGGCCTCACACAGGGTCCCTCAGAGCTGAAGACTTCTGACACGTTTACGGAAAACTCCCACCGGGTGTGGAGTGAAGTGTCACCGCTGTATATCTCACCACACAACGAACAGCTGGGGGCAGGAGCAGAGTGGAAGCGGATGGCAAACTTCCCACAGAGGTCACTACCAGCCTGGCGACTGGTAAGGAAAGGACATGCTGTGCACGTGGTGTTTCCCACAGGGGAACCTGCCAGTCCTTCAGTCATTTACATCTGTACTTCTTAGCATTAACCAGGCGATCATGTGAATCGTGGTCTTGTTCAGAGGCAGCGAGAGGCTGAAAACATTTAAAAAAAAGGCTGCAGACTTCAGGCGGGTTGTTCCTGGAGCAGACTGAAACGTTCGTGGAGGATGTCTTTGACTCTCATGTTGTGAGGGTGGGAGGTTATTATGCCAGAAATGTGGTCCTCCTGATAGCTCTTTCTTCACTGCAGTGAAGGGTTAGAGTGCACGACATGAGACTGACAGGTTTGGCAGACTTTCACCAGAATGTTTGGTGGGTATCCTGTGTTGCAGGTGCGCTCTCTATCTGTCTGTCTGTCTCTCACTCTCTTTCTCTGTCTGTCTGTCTGTCTGTTTGTCTGTTTGTCTGTCTGTCTGTCTCTGTCTGTCTGTCTGTCTGTCTGTCACTCTCTTTCTCTCTGTTTGTCCGTCTTTCTGTCTTTCTGTCTGTCTGTCTGTCTCTCTGTCTGTCTGTCTCTCTATCTGTCTGTCTGTCTGTCTGTCTGTCTCTCTCTCACTCTCTCTCTTTCTCTCCGTCCATCTCTGTCTCTGTCCGTCAGTCCGTCTGTCTGTCCGTCCGTCGGTCTGTCTGTTTGTCAGTCTGTCAGTCTTTCTCTCTCTTTCTCTCTCTCGCTCTCTCTCTCTCTGTCTGTCTCTCACTCTTTTTGTCTTTGTCTCTCTTTCTCTCCGTCTCTCTCTCTGTCTGTGTCCGTCCGTCTGTCTGTCTGTCCGTCCGTCCGTCTGTCTGTTTGTCTGTCTGTCAGTCTGTCTGTCTGTCTCTCTCTCTCTCTGTCTCTCTCTGTCTCTGTCTCTCTCTCTCTCTCTCTCTCTCTCTCTCTTTCTCTTGGTCTGAATTTGGTAATCATAGTTCCCACAGCATACTCGACAGAGAGGTATCAGTTTGCATGGGGTAGGCTGGCCCAGGAGGTTTTGACTGACTGGAAGAGTACAGCAGACATGAATGAGAGTCAGCAGATGTGTAGAACACAAACATGGTCAGACTGTCTGAGCTGAAAGAACTGCACGCGAGGAATGGAAGAAGAAACTGCTCCTCTTGATCGTTCTATTTACCCGCCTTTTTAATTTCTTAATTTTTTAGACTTCATTATATTTGAATTTTTAGCATAACGATTCCTAGGTATACCTTTAAATGTCTGTTTTGTGAAAAGAGTATCAATAAAAGTTTCTTCTTAACGTTAACTGTAATTTCTCTAATCTGCTGTCTTTCAAAACGAGGTTAAAAAGCCGGCTGATGCTTTTGTTTGTTCTTGACCCCTTTGTAATATGTGAAAACAGAGGATTATTATTATAACGTCTAGCATTCGTCACTTTCATCTTTTTACCGGAACGAAAATCAGTAGGCAAACCAATTCAAGCCTCCTCCTAAGATCCTCGATATTTCCTGGCGAGGAAATACAAAATACAAAACACAGGCTCAGCCCACGTGGGCGAGGAACACGACACGAGAACTCTTTACGGAGAAGAAGAGACAAGATAGAAGGTAATGGAATCTGTGTTTACCTGAACTCGAAACTGAACAAAGTGGATGCACATCAAATGATCACGCTGAGTGGTCGAAACTCAAGACATTGTTTAAACTGAAAGCAGATTCTGAAGAAAAAAAAAAGAACCGACATATCCTAAATAAAAAAAAAACCCCAAACATCAATGAAACACATAAAGAATCTTAGAAGAGAAATAAAGAAGACATTTTTTTTTTTTCGGGAACACTGAAAAAAAAGTGAATTAAATAACACACCAGTGTCTTGAAATCTAAGAGCTCTTTTTTCTGAAAGTAGAATAGAAAATCTGAATATTATGAAACATTAAACGGTTCGGGTAAAGAATAATCTAGGGGGCCGGAATAGCTCAGTGGTAGAGCGCTGGACTCGTAATCTTGGGGTTGCGGGTTCGAATCTCTGCCGGGCCGTTTCGGTACAGGGGGATTTTTCCCTCGGAGTTCACATGGGTTCTGACTCCATTTTCATACAGTCCTTCGAATGAGACTTTATACCGAGGTTCCGAGTGTGAACGCACGCATAACGTCTTGCACACACGTAAAATCCCATAACCCACCTTCGGAAGAGAAGGCCAGTTTGGCCGTTGGTATGGATGACACGTTACACATAGCATGCACCTTCCCCGAAGTTGGAGTATGGCTGTCTTAATGGCGGGATTAAAAACGGTCATACACACAAAACTCCACTGCCTGTATAGGTGGTGTCCGCAGGAGTATCAGCCTGCGTGCGCAGAAGAAGAAGAAGAGTAAGAAGAAGAATCTAGCTGTACTCAACAAAAACAAATGAATCGGTAGAAAAAACACGCAGAAGGATTGTGCACAAGAGAGAGAGAGAGAGAGAGAGAGAGAGAGAGAGAGAGAGAGAGAGAGTTCTCGGATGATCATCACATCATGATGTCACCTGCTGCTCACACCAGTTGTGATCAAATTTTGTTTTTATTTCTTTGCTCTTTTATCTCCCCTGCCATCTCATTCACATCTCTCCCACAGCCGCTCACTCCGCCACCCACCCACCTCCCCACCCTTCCTCTGAACACAGCTACATTCAGCTTGTCGTGTCGGAGCCTCAGCGTCAGCAATCCACAGGGAGCTGTTGGACATAAAGGTCATCATGCAGGAAGAAAGGCGTCAGCAGAGCAGACGCTGCGCACCTGCTGAATCAGTTGGGTAGCGTTCAGCACCTGCCGAATCATTTGGGTAGCGTTCAGCACCTGCTGAGTCATTTGGGGAGCGTTCAGCACCTGCCCAATCATTTGGGTAGCATTCAGCATCTGTAGAATCATTTGGGTAGCGTTCAGCACCTGCCCAATCATTTGGGTAGCGTTCAGCACCTGCTGAGTCATTTGGGGAGCGTTCAGCACCTGCTGAGTCATTTGGGTAGCGTTCAGCACCTGCTGAATCATTTGGGTAGCGTTCAGCACCTGCTGAATCATTTGGGTAGCGTTCAGCACCTGCTGAATCAGTTGGGTAGCGTTCAGCACCTGCCCAATCATTTGGGTAGCGTTCAGCATCTGCTGAATCAGTTGGGTAGCGTTCAGCACCTGCTGAATCATTTGGGTAGCGTTCAGCACCTGCTGAATCAGTTGGGTAGCGTTCAGCACCTGCCGAATCATTCGGGTAGCGTTCAGCACCTGCTGAATCATTTGGGTAGCGTTCAGCACCTGTAGAATCATTTGGGTAGCGTTCAGCACCTGTAGAATCATTTGGTAGCGTTCAGCACCTGTAGAATCATTTGGGTAGCGTTGAGCACCTGCCGAATCATTTGGGTAGCGTTCCGCACCTGCTGAATCAGTTGGGTAGCGTTCAGCACCTGCTGAATCATTTGGGTAGCGTTCATCACCTGTTGAATCATTTGGGTAGCGTTCATCACCTGTTGAATCATTTGGGTAGCGTTCAGCACCTGCCCAATCATTCGGGTAGCGTTCAGCACCTGTAGAATCATTTGGGTAGCGTTCAGCACCTGCCCAATCATTTGGGTAGCATTCAGCATCCGTAGAATCATTTGGGTAGCGTTCAGCTCCTGCCCAATCATTTGGGTAGCGTTCAGCACCTGCCGAATCATTTGGGTAGCGTTCAGCACCTGCCGAATCATTTGGGTAGCGTTCAGTTGTACCCGTGACTCAGATCGATCGGAGGGGGAACACCACTCACATACGCCCCTAAATGACGGCAGTAGCTGTTACCTGCGAGAGCAGCGCGCCCATGAGGTGAAGTTTAGCTTTGAACTTAAACGTGGATTACTTGACTGATTTGCAATGTCCTGAAGTGGAGAAAAAAAGGAGGGATGGGGGGAGGGGTATGAGGGAGTGGAAACCCCCTTCTATGTTGTTTGGTTGGTCAGTTGGCCAGTGTTGCTTGAAGAAGGTTGTAATAAACCGAAATAATTGCAGTTTGGTCATGGTGTTGTGTGGTTTGTTCATGGGTGTTGTGTGGTTCAACTTTTTTTTAAATCTTCCTGGAAACTCCTTTCACTCACAAACTCTAAATGGTCACAGACAGGGTCCAGAGCTGTATTCACCATTTGCTACAGACAACCATTTTGGGTCAGATGTCGGCGTCTTCATGCGTATAGAACCTTCTTTCACAAAGGTATACCCACAAAATTCAGCCGAATTTCTGGTTGAATTACTTGTCTAAAACAAGCGCTCTCAGACACGGGAAAAAAGTCATTGTTTTTAAAATACTAGACAGCAAAGATGTGTTTTGTCTTCTTCAGTTTTTCTTTCAATGAAAATGGGCTTTTGCTGTCTCCTAGGTATATTAAGGAATAGTATGGTGTGAATATGAACTTTCTTACATTTGCAGGCTCTAAATCAGCTACAATTGAGTATAAAAAATCAAATAGTATCATCAAATACAATCAATATATCAACACAGAAATTTCTTTTAAAACATAAGAAGCTGTTCACAAAAGTTCTAAATTATACTATGATATGTTGATTGAAAAAAAAAATTGCGAGCAAACTGTTGAGATTTAAATCTGTCAGTTTATAATGACTGGACTTCACGTTTTTCTTTTCAGATGTACACGAAGTAACAGATGTAAAACTTGTATGCTTCCAGTCAAGAACACTACATAGATGTCTAGGCACAAAATGTCGTTTTAAAGAAAAAAAAAAGGAATTAATAATGACAGATCTCTCTCTCTCTCTCTCTCTCTCTCTCTCTCTCTCTCTCTCTCCTCTCTCTCTCTCTCCTGAAGGCTTTATTCTTTCTAATACTTGCTGTCACATCTAATGCCCTTTCTACATATATTTGTATGTATATCTCTCTGAGGGCTTTATTCTGTCTAATACTGGCTGATATATTTAATGTCTTTCTACAAACATTTGTATGTCTATGCATACGTGAACGTATATATGTATGTATATGTGTATAATGTGATTTGTTGCTATGCAATATATATATATATATATATATATATATATATATATAATATATATATATATATATACAATGCACATTTTATTTACTACGTATTGCCTATGTATATAGATATGTTTATGCCGCTTTTTGTATTTATATTGCTTCGTATTTCCACTGAAAACAAAATAATGAATATTTTAGACAAGGAAGAGTGGGGAGGTGTGAACACAGAATGGGAAAACGGAGGATCAAAATTAACAAAACAAATGAACGAGGCAGTCACACACACGAGAAGAGAGAGAGAGAGAGAGAGGAGAGAGAGAGAGAGAGAGAGAGAGAGAGAGAGAGAGAGAGAGAGAGAGAGAGAGAGAGAGAGAGAGAGAGAGAGAGCCGGAGTCCTGAGGACGGGCCTGGCGGAAGAAGATCACAACCCCACGAGCAGAAGATCTTTTAGAGAGAGGAGAGGAGGGAGGGCAGGAGGGGAGGGTGGAGCGGGGTGGCCGAAGAAGACAGATGATCTCATTCGCACCAGATCTGTTCTCAGGAAAACACAAATTGACGTCACACCAGCGTATTTCCGGTGCAGACAACGCTCCAGACATAATATTCTGATTCTTTCCTGCTTTATTTAACTAATTGTTTTCCTCATAAAATAACATTTCGGATTCCAAGATGATTTTCCCCTTGCATTTAACGTGATCTTCGACGTCTAGGTGCTAATTCAGAACAAAATAGATTACAAATGTTTTCGATGTTCTGCTACGCTTTTGCACGGAACAGTCACACACACACACACACACACACACACACACACACACACACACACACACACACACACACACACACACACACACACACACACACACACACAACACACACAGAGCCTCGAACACAACAGTATGCAACGAAGGTACACAGCTTTCTGCCCCTCTGTTTTACAAAAAAAAATATACAAGTCCTGTGACAGTTACACAAAACAAAATCACATAGTCCCTGTGTAACTAATGCACGAAACAAAGTCAAACACCCTCTGCTACTCTATTGTACAAAGTCACATAGCCTCTGCCATACAATTGTACAAAGTCACATAGCCTCCGCCACGCTATTGTACAAAGTCACATAGCATCTGCCATACCATTATACAGTCACATAGCCTCCGCCACACTATTGTACAAAGTCACATAGTCTCTGCCATACTATGTACAAAGTCACATAGCCTCTGCCATACAATTGTACAAAGTCACATAGCCTCTGCCATACAATTGTACAAAGTCACATAGCCTCTGTCATACTATTGACAAAGTCACATAGCCTCTGCCACACTATTGTAGAATGTCACATAGCCTCTGCCACACTATTGCACAAAGTCACACAGCCTCCGCCACACTATTGTAGAAAGTCACATAGCCTCCGCCACACTATTGTAGAAAGTCACATAGCCTCTGCCACACTATTGTGCAGCAAAGTCACATAGCCTCTGCCACACTATTGTAGAAAGTCAAATAGCCTCTGCCACACTATTGCACAAAGTCACATAGCCTCCGCCACACTACTGTACAAAGTCACATAGCCTCCGCCATACTATTGTACAAAGTCACATAGCCTCTGCCACACTATTGTACAACGTGACATGGCCTCTGCCACACTATTGTACAAAGTCATACGTAGCCTCTGCCACACTATTGTACAACGTGACATGGCCTCTGCCACACTATTGTACAAAGTCATACGTAGCCTCTGCACATTATTGTACAAAGTCATACGTAGCCTCTGCACATTATTGTACAAAGTCATACGTAGCCTCTGCACATTATTGTACAAAGTCATACGTAGCCTCTGCCACACTATTGTACAAAGTCATAGGTAGCCTCTGCACGTTATGTACCACACAGGGTGTGGAAGACCTTTCACCTGAGGCAGGGTCATCTCTCTCGATGGAAGACTTCAATTTCGGATCTGAAACAACACAAAAGCATCATCAAAGAGAAGCAGAAAAGAAGATGGCGTGAGCAGCACCCAGATTTCAACAAGAAGGATGCATGCCACCTGCTGTCCAGATCAGACCAGGTCAGCATTGTGAGACTGACAGGGCACTCCAGACTGAGACATCGCATGTTCATAAAATTGCACTTTGGGGAGTCTTCGTGATGCCCACGCGGTACAGCCCCAATGACTGTGGAACACTTCCTGCAGGACTGTCCCACACATCAAGAGCTTGGGGCAGAGACCTGGCCTGCCGACTCACCGATGAGGGAAAACCTTTATGGATCACGGAGGGCCTCCGCCGTACAGCGGCCTTCGTCAGTGCCTCTGGGGTTCCTGTCTGAGTGAACGAAGAAGAAGAAGAAGAAGAAAAAGAAGAAGAAGAAGAAGAAGAAGAAGAAAAATAACACACCCTGTGTTCAGCATCACTTCCCCTCACGCGCATCCTGTTCGCGACATCATTATTCCTGCGTGAGTTGGTCACCCCAGCGCCTGGTTGCGAGCAAGACGTACAAAAAGAACTAAAAATAGCTTCATGCGTTGCTCCCTTGCGCCACCGCGAACGAACCGCACAGAACAAAACGTTAAAAATAGTTCTCGGCGAAGTCTCCTGATGTCACTAGAAGATGCGAAAGGCACATTTTGGCGGGACAGGGCACAGGGAGCCGGAATAGCTCAGTTGGTAGAGCGCCGGACTCGTAATCCAAGGGTTGCGGGTTCGAATCTCTGCCGGGCCGTTTCGGTACAGGGGGATTTTTCCCTCGGAGTTCACATTAGTTCTGACTCCATGTCTCATACAGTCCTTCGAATGAGACTATATACCGAGGTTCCGTGTGTGAACGCACGCATAACATATTGCACACACGTAAAATCCCATCACCAACTTTCGAATAAGAAGGCCAGTTTGGCCGTTGGTATGGATGTCACGTTACACATAGCATGCACCTTCCCCGAAGATGGGTATGGCTGCCTTAATGGCGGGATAAAAAAAAGGTCATGCACACAAAACTCTACTCCCTTTGTAGGGTAGATGGATTAATACTGCCTGTCCATGTTGGGGGTGTCCACAGGAGTATCAGCCTGCGTACGCAGAAGAAGAAGAAGAAGAAGAAGAAGAAGGTGGGACAGGGGCGAATTGATTTTGTTTTACACACAAGTGTGACATGAGCTATGTGGCTTTGTTTTACACGATAGCTGACAGAGGCATGAGACTTTGTTTTACACAGTAGTGTACCTCTCCCATCTTCTTCTAGTGGCATCAGGAGGCTTCGTCGAGAACTATTTTTAGTCTTTGTTCTGTGGGAGCAACGCATGAAGCTATTTTTAGTCCCTTTTTTACGTCTTGCACGCAAGCCGGCGCTGGAGGACAAACTCAAGTAGGAATAATAATGTCGCGGACCGGATGCACGTAAGGGGAAGTGATGCGGAACACAGGATGTCTTGTTTCTTCTTCTTCTTCTTCTTCTTCGTACACTCAGACAGGAACGCCAGAGGCCTTGACGAAGGCTGCTGTTCTGTGGAGGCCAAGCTTTCCCCTGTGGATGTGTCGGCAGGCCCGGTCTCTGCTCCTAACTTTTTATCTGTAGAACAGTCCTGCAGGAGTGTCACCCGAAAGTGTGACGGGAGCTATGCGACTTTGTTTTACACTTTACACGATAGATGACAGAGGCCATGCGACTTTGTTTTACACTTTACACGACAGATGACAGAGGCCATGCGACTTTGTTTTACACTTTACACGATAGATGACAGAGGCCATGCGACTTTGTTTTACGCAATAGTGTGAGAGGAGCTTTGTGACTGTTTTACACAATGGTGTGAGAGGAGCTTTGTGACTGTTTTACACAATAGTGTGACAGGAG
>CM031627.1:50360005-50362505 GCA_018398815.1 Conus ventricosus
GAACAATCACCAGCATCAGCAGCTTCGTGATGAAAGACAGCAGAGTAGAGAAACTGAAATAAAACGAAGCCAAAATCTTTATAAATATACTTTTTTGTAGAAGAAACAGTGTGAAGATATTTCCAGGAGTCATCAAACAACTAAGTTCCAACATTTTTTAATTTTAAAGAAACTCCAACAAGAAAAACAAAACGATTAAGAGACCAAAGAGAGTGTGAAAATCCTCTTACTTCTGGCTTTGTATGTCTCTCAGCTTAAATACCTGCTTTTGTTTGGTTGTTTGTTTCTTTTAAGAAACCCGCTGACCCCTCTTCCATTTTCCTTTACTCTTCCACCCCACCCAACAGACCCTACAGCAGTGTTTCAGCTTTTCAACCCGCTACGGCTACGTCGATAATTCAGAGGCAACAGTGATTTCCACACTCAGGCAAAACGAAGAAAAGGAGATCACTTGTAACAGAGGACACCAACCAAGGATTCAGGACACAAAAGAGCTGTCAAATCTGTCAGTCACATTTCTTGTGGTGGATCTCTTACACCAATATGAAAAAACAAAAAACAAAACAAAATAAATCAGGACGGCCAGATTCCTCTTTTTGTGACCTTCCATTCTCACAGCCTACCCATTAAAAACATCACCCTGGAATAATTTCATCCGCACAAAGGTCACTGCCCAAAGTGTGTATTCTGTTTGAATCTCCTCTTCTCGCCTTGGAAACGAGAACAGGATTTGCACGATAACCTGGCTCAGGCCAAGATCAATGGACGCAAAGACACCACGACTGTCAATGTGCTCTGAGGCAAACCAACATGTCAGTCTTGTCTTCTCCTCGTCATCAGCCGTTCATGGACCATGCAGACACTTTGTCATTCGCTTTGGCTTCGGCTGCCGATTCTCCAGCCTTTGTTCCCGTATTCTGCTGTTCTTTGTACGACACAGCAGTCAATGGCGAATCTCATCACGCCCTTCGTGAAAGTCTCCATGACCGTCTATGACACAGTTTGCTGCGTTCCCTAGTTTCTGTGTTGGGTCTGTTTCAAAAGTGAGAATCACTACCAGAACCAGTCACATGTGACTGTTGTTGCGCATCATTTCTGGAGCGAGGCATCCTGACCATGCGGAATCCGCCATCATTGCTGTGCAGTGGCTATCATTTAAATGAACCCCGACGTCCGTAAATCATCTCTGCCCTGGGGGCCGGAATAGCTCAGTTGGTAGAGCGCCGGACTCGTGATCCTGGGGTTGCGGGTTCGAATTTCGGTACAGGGGGATTTTTCCCTCGGAGTTAACATTGGTTATGACTCCATTCCCTATACAGTCCTTCGAATGAGACTATGAACCGAGGTTCCGTGTGTGAACGCATGAATAACATCTTGCACACATGTCAAATCCCATCACCAACTTTCGGAAGAGAAGGCCAGTTTGGCCGTTGGTATGGATGACCCGTTACACATAGCATGCACCTTCCCCGAAGATGGAGTATGGCTGCCTTAATAGCGGGATCAAAAGAAACGGTCATACACACAAAACGCCACTCCCTTATTATACAGGCAGTGTCCGCAGGAGTATCAGCCTGCGTACGTAGAAAGAAAGAAAGAAAAGAAAATCCCTCCCCTCTCTAATTGCCTCCCCTTCCTCCTCTCTCGCCTCTCCTTTTCCATCCGCATACAACCCCCCCACCCACCCCAGTTATCCTCCTTTCCCGCTTTTCTCCCTTCCCTTCCTGCATCCACGCCTCCCCCCCCCACCCCCCCCACGCTCTTGTTCCTCTCTTTCCTCACAGACCAGAAGAATAGCTCAATGGAAGAGCGCGGGACCCGCCATTCGGGTTCGAATCTCCTGCTGGACTGTTTCGGTGACGTAAAATGGTATCACCAACGTTCGAAAGAGTAGGCCAGTGTGGCCGTTGGAGTGGAGGACAAGTGTATAGTTGGTATGCACCCTCTGTGAAAAACCAGAAGAAGGAGTGACAAAGTGATTGGCTGATGTTTGACTGAGAGACTCAGGAAACGCCAGAATGTGGCGCCAGCAGGCAGATCTTTGGTTGGCTTTACCTAGGTAGAGAGTCCGTTGTGTTAACGAGTGCTCGAACTTGGTGTCTAGCCCAGGATTGGCGCTATGTAATTACTCGCAGTAATGATAAGAGTATAATGTTGATGATGATGAAGATGAAGATGATAGTAATAACAATTATAATGATAATGATGATGATAATAACAATAATAGTAAAAAGATAACAATATTTACGACATAGCAATAATGATAATGCAATGATAATACCACCTCCACCGCCACCACCACCGATACTAATACTAATATAACAATAATAAACTAATAATGATAATAACAATGATAATATTGACACCAGCAGCACTACCACTGCTATTATTACTAGTTATGATGATGAAGATGATGATCATAATAAAAATAGTAATAATCGTAACAACAACAACAACAACAACAATAATGTAATAATAATAATAATAATATTAATGATAA
>CM031627.1:50367505-50372505 GCA_018398815.1 Conus ventricosus
CTCTTCTTCTTCTTCTTCTTCTTCTTAATCATCATCATCATCATCACCATCATCATCATCATCATCATCATCATCATCATCATCATCATCATCATCATCATCATCATCACACCTTCTCTTCTTCTTCTTCTTTATCATCTTCTTCTTCCTCTTCCTCTTCCTCTTCTTTTTCTTCTTCTTCTTCTTCTTCTTCTTAATCATCATCACATCATCATCATCATCATCATCATCATCATCATCATCATCATCATCATCACATCATCATCACATCATCATCATCAACCTTCTTCTTCTTCTTCTTCTTCTTCTTCTTCTTCTTCTTCTTCTTCTTCTTCTTCTTCTTCTTCTCCTTCTTTATCATCTTCATCATTATCATCATCATCATACATCATCATCATCATCATCATCATCATCATCATCATCATCATCATCATCATCATCACCTTCTTCTTCTTCCTCCTCCTCCTCCTCCTCCTCCTCTTCTTCTTCTTTTTCTTCTTCTTCTTCTTCTCTTCTTCTTCTTCTTCTCTTCTTCTTCTTCTTCTTCTTCTTCACACGTGCACTCCGAACAAAACAAATGCAAAAACCTGCTCCTAACTGGCATGTGACATTCATTGGGAAATCAATTTCACTTCAACGTGGGGAAAGAAAGCCACATTAGCAAAACAAACAGTAATTCAATTTGGTGACATTAGCTGATGAGGAAGACAGACGATCTTAATTTCATTGGATTTCATTAAGGAAACGAACTGCAGTCAAGGGTGGAGGTGGGAGGTGTATGTGTGTGTGTGTGTGTGTGTGTGTGTGGTGTGTGTGTGTGTGTGTGTGTGTGTGTGTGTGTGTGTGTGTGTTGTGTGTGTGTGTGTGTGTGTGTATGTGTGTGTGTGTACGTGTGTGTGTGTGTGCGTGTTACGTGCGTTTGCGCGCGCGTAAGTGCGTGTGATGTGTGTTATGTGCGTGCGTGCGTGCGTGCGTGCGTGTGTGTTTTGTGTGTGTGTGTGTGTGTGTGTGTGTGGTGTGTGTGTGTGTGTGTGTGTGTGTGTGTGTGTGTGTGTCCGTGCGCGGCGCGCGCGCGCGCGTGTGTGCATATGTGTGTGTGTGTGTTGTATATATATATATATATATATTATATATTATATATATATATATAGATATCTATATATGTGTGTGTGTGTGTGTGTGTGTGTGTGGTATGTGTGTGTGTGTACGTGTGTGTGTGTGTGTGCGTGTTTACGTGCGTTTGCGCGCGCGTAAGTGCGTGTATGTGTGTTCATGTGCGTGCGTGCGTGCGTGCGTGCGTGTGTGTGTGTGTGTGTGTGTGTGGTGTGTGTGTGTGTGTGTGTGTGTGTGTGTGTCTGTGTGTCCGTGCGCGCGCGCGCGCGTGTGTGCATATGTGTGTGTGTGTGTGTGTGTGTGTATAATATATATTTTATATATATATATATATATATATATGTGTGTGTGTGTGTGTGTGTGTGTGTGTGGTGTGTGTGTGTGTGCGTGCGCGCGCACGTGTGCGTGAGTATGTGTGCGAGTCAGTGTGTGTATGTGTGAGTGTGTGTATGTGTGTGTGTGTGTGTGTGTGTGTGTGTGTGAGAGAGGAGAGAGAGAGAGAGAGAGAGAGAGAGAGAGAGAGAGAGAGAGAGAGAGAGAGAGAGAGAGAGAGAGAGAGAGAGAGAGAGAGAGAGAGAGAGAGAGAGATTTTTTGACATTGTATGAATAGATTATCCAAATCGATTATTGAATTTTGATTGAACTTATTAGACCATTTAGCTACGATCATTATATTTCATTGTTTTTCTTTTTACGTAAATTCTTGTATCCACGCCTTGCAATACAGAAGTCAACACTATCTTCTTTATCCAGAGTGCACCCAAATATTCTGAACGATTTACGCGGTTTACATTTACATGCTTTACATTCACCGTCATAGCAATTATTCTGCGTGATGGTCTTGTTTACAGGCGTTATTTTTTCCTACTATTTCAGCTTGTTCTTTGATAATGATTTCAAATTGAGCTATTGCTTCATCGACATTTACCTGTGCCGGGTCTTTCGCTACTGATAGCCTTTCCTGGATTTTATCAGAATCATGGAAACTATTATTATTTGAGGAAAATTTTGATTTCAACACTATTTAACGATGAACTGGTTACTTCCAGTACATGAATTCGAATTGAAGCACATTCTGCAACTTCGTTCACTTGTAAAGAACACAAGGAATAAGTGATCGGATTCAAATCTTCCCAATACTTTATATGTGAACTTATCACACAATAATTCAGAAGGTGTACACATGCTAGGAACTAATTTTTCACATTGCTTCCTGTGTCTGAAATATGTGTAAAACGACCTCCTGAAACAACATACCAAGTATGCAATTCAAGTGTAATGCTCATGTTCAGCATTTTCTTTCCATACACGTTTGGTACACTCTCTTCGAGGAACTCTAACAATTTCAACAACAAGAAAAGTTCTTTTCTTGTTGTTGTGTCGCACGATCACGACTGGTTTCCGAAACAAGATTCGTCGTCCTCGCATTAACGTCACCGCAAAGCAGTACATCAACACCACCTAAAGACATTCTTCTCCGCACAATACGATCTTCTAATAAGTCAATGCCTTTTTATCAAAACAATTCAAGAAGTAAAAAGATGCGTTTTAGACGGAACGTACACACAAACTTACAAGGGAATTAAAAAAATCTAAGCAAAAATGAAATCAAGTGAGAACTTTTACAACTGATCAGACAAACATAAGGAATTAAATCTCCGTATTAAGCTGTCCCCGCCCTCCTCAACAGCTTCAATGTTTTGTGAGTTTAATAGCCGCTGTACAGACATCGTAAGATTCTTAAAAAACACTCCATTCAAACTTTTCTGCAAAAGTTTTTACCAAACAGACGACATCGAAGGAAGAAACAAATTGAACGAACTCTCTTTCTTCTAGTTTAGAAGACAACCTGCATATATTCCAATGTAAGAAAAGCAACGTTGTCTACAGATTCACTCACTTTCGTGACCTCTGTCCAAAGGTCCCCTCTAGATTGTAATATTCTGTAACTATTTCTTCCTTCTCCTGGTCTCTTCGTCAGATCAGTTTTATGTTCACTTCAGTTCAGCCTAGTTCCAGTCAACTTTAAGCAGTCATTCATACAGTTATTCTTACCTTTTTTCCCCCCCGTCCGAATTCACATCGTCAACGTCATTGTCAGCTCTCTCTCTGCGTTCATGTCTGCGTTATTAGTTCTCTGGTCATTACTGTCAGTGTTTTTCTTGCCGTCAGAATCAGTACCACAGTCTTTGTTTCAGTTCCGCAGCCGCCATGCAGAATCAGTGCCACAGTCTTTGTTTCAGTTTCACAGTCGCCATGCAGAATCAGTAACACAGTCTTTGTTTCAGTTTCACAGTCCCCATGCAGAATCAGTGACATAGTCTTTGTTTCAGTTTCACAGTCGCCATACAGAATCAGTGACATAGTCTTTGTTTCAGTTTCGCAGTCGCCATGCAGAATCAGTAACACAGTCTTTGTTTCAGTTCCACAGTCGCCATGCAGAATCAGTAACACAGTCTTTGTTTCAGTTCCACAGTCGCCATGCAGAATCAGTAACACAGTCTTTGTTTCAGTTCCAGAGTCGCCATGCAGAATCAGTACCACAGTCTTTGTTTCAGTTCCAGAGTCGCCATGCAGAATCAGTAACACAGTCTTTGTTTCAGTTTCGCAGTCGCCATGCAGAATCAGAAACATAGTCTTTGTTTCAGTTCCGCAGTCGCCATGCAGAATCAGTCACACAGTCTTTGTTTCAGTTCCACTGTCCCTGCAGTCTATACCCTTCAGATTTCCACGATCATCACTGCTGCTTGTCGTCGACGTACTCCGACAGCACCCGTTCCTTTCATAACCATGCATTAACACCCCCCCCCCCCCTACCCTTACCGTCACCCCTCACACTCCTGCCTTTCAACATTCGAACCCAGTTCAATAACCCCAGCGATTAACTGTCAGTGATGTGGTAACTGCAGGATAGGCCGACATCAACATCCAGTGAATGATCACGGTGATCACTGATCTCACCCATCTTTTCAGTCCCGCTCAGCACGTGAACAACACCACGCTCACAGTCACCTGTGAGGTCTCAACACACCGTGACACAGATCGCCTGCACTGACAACAAGCAAACAAACACAGTTCTCGGCTCTCTTGTGCGTGACCCCTCGTTGAGACAGACACGCTGTCAATGAACGGTTGCAACTTACCTATACAAGCTGTCGTTTAGGATGTCTACAAGATTTACACTAGGAAACAGAAACAGAAAAAGAAACAAAGACAAAACCAAAGAAAAGAAACAAAACACACACACACACACACACACACACACACACACACACACACACACACACACACACACACACACACACACACACACACACAAACAAACAACAACAAAAAACAGCGACAACAACACCAGAACGGAAAAAACGTCAACGTTTCGGTCGTAGACCGTCTTCGGGACTGGAGACGTCAAATGAAAGACAAATAAATATATATAGATAATGACGTATAAAAACACACACGTAGACGGACGAATACGTGTGTGTGTGTGTGTGTGTGTGTGTGTGTGTGTGTGTGTGTGTGTGTGTGTGTGTGTGTGTGTGTGTGTGTGTGTGTGTGTGTGTGTGTGTGTGTGTGTGTGCGTGCGCGCGCGCGCGTGTGTGTCTGTGTGTTCCAGGACCTTCTTTGGTGGCAGTTACTTTTGGTCTCTATCTCATCTTGAGACAGGAGTATTTTCACGTCACCGGGCCGCCCACACCATTATCCAAGCTGCACGAAGATGTCTCTGCCATCCAGCCCAGAACTTGTTGCCGTCAGTCACCAGGTGATCACGTACCATAGAAACCTTTCTCTCCTTTGATCTTTCTGCCGTCAGTCACCAGGTGATCCCGTACCATAGAAACTTTTCTCTCCTTTGACCTTTTTGCTGTCAGTCACGAGGTGATCAC
>CM031627.1:50377505-50417505 GCA_018398815.1 Conus ventricosus
GAGAGATGACCAGTTGCTGGACTTGGTCCGAGTAGTGGACACCGTCCTGATCAACCTCTGGGTGGAGGCCTTCGTTCGGAAGGGGCTTCATAGGATCAACTTCATTCCTATATAACTCATGGATTGTACCCATTGTTCCAGTACCTCACGGGGTATACCCTCTGTTCCAACAACCAAGGGAGATTATCATTTGTTCCAGTAATTCAGGGGTATGCCCTCTGTTCCAGTAACTCAGGGGGTATACTTTCAGTTCCAGTAACTCAGGGGTATACTTTCAGTTCAGTAACTCAGGGGGTATACTTTCAGTTCCAGTAATTCAGGGGGTATACCCTTTGTTCCAATAACTCAGGCAATATACCGCCTGCTCCACTAACTAAGGGAGTTTATTATCTTTTGTTCCAGTAACTGAGAGGTGTATTCTCTGTCCCAGTAACTCAGGGGGGCATACTCTATGTTCCAGAAACTCACGCTTTTTGCCCTCTGCTTTAACTGGCTCTTTGCCTCGAAGAGTTGAGTATTGCAGTCACGGTGTTCTCTCCAGGGCACTGACTTAAAAGACGTTTAGCCCCACCCCCACCCCCACACACCCTACGCCTTGCCACCTCTCCTCTCCCTTCACTCTCTGACCCCCACTCTCCTCTGCCTCCAGTGTAGTAAAATACTGAATGTAAGTACACAGTGTTCTCGCTGGAGTTGCCGCCCTAACGACTTCAGTGCCAGAAGATTCTGAAGGGGGTTGGTTTCTTAAGTCTTTCCCATGCGCGGCTTTCGCCGCAAGGGGGCGCTGGACGTTTGAAATCGATGCGTCCTTTGTTCTGTGAGCGGCTGCTGACCAAGGTTGACAAGTTCCATCTGTCGGAGTCTCGTGGGGGGGGGGGGGGGGGGGGGGGGGAAGACATGAGGGGGTGGGTGGGGAGGGAAGAGCCGGCGCCAGTAGCATCCCCCGTTCAGCGCCTGGTGAGTTAGGATTGTCGCCTGGCGGCTGTTCTGAAAATCATGACTGTGCGATTGCTGGCTTTCTGAAACAAACACAGCTGTTTGAGCCTGGCTTGTCAGAATGAGATGGCTGGTCGTGCTCTTTGTCACGTCCCTCAGAATGGGTTCTTTTCTCTCTCTCTCTCTCTCTCTCTCTCTCTCTCTCTCTCTCTCTCTCTCTCTCTCTCTCTCTCTCAATCTGTCTGTCTCTCTCTCTCTCTCTCTGTCTCTCTCTCTCAATCTCTCTCTCTCTCTCAGTCTCTCTCTCTCTCTGTC
The DNA here is from genome assembly GCA_018398815.1 of Conus ventricosus. Lineage (NCBI taxonomy): Eukaryota > Metazoa > Mollusca > Gastropoda > Neogastropoda > Conidae > Conus > Conus ventricosus. Next base: position 50,378,757 of record CM031627.1, read on the forward strand.
TGTCTCTCTCTCTCAATCTCTCTCTCTCTCTCAGTCTCTCTCTCTCTCATCTCTCTCTCTCTCTCTCTCTCTCTCTCTCTCTCTCTAACAAGGTACCTGAACTTACTGACCACGAGCGTAACTAGGTGCCTCCGCTAAAGAACAACGGCAGGGCTGAAAACACACACCTGTCCAGTTGTCTGGGTCAACGGCAGAACTAGAAACACGCACCTGTCCAGTTGTCTGGGTCAACGGCAGAACTAGAAACACGCACCTGTCCAGTTGTCTGGGTCAACGGCAGAACTCGAAACACACACCTGTCCAGTTGTCTGGGTCAACGGCAGAACTAGAAACACGCACCTGTCCAGTTGTCTGGGTCAACGGCAGGCCTAGAAACACACACCTGTCCAGTCGTCTGGGTCAACGTTTCGGCACACAAGAGGAAATGATGTCTCCACGTCACGTGTCTGAGTTGCGACTGTGTCCGTGTGAGGGTGACAAAGCATACAGCTTCAGCACAGACCGACCCTACTCTCACCCCTCTCCCCTCCACCTTCACAGCTCCACTATCCCCCGCTTTCTCTCTGAACGGACCATCAGTGGAGTATCATGGGTGTCATCAGGTCACTGAGACAAAGTGCGTTCTACGAATGAAATCTGTCAGCAGCAGTGCTTGGTATGCGCTTGGTCAGGCCAGAGACGACAGCCCGACATCCTGTAGTCGTAGCCAAACCTCACACACATGTAGGGTGTGTCCGTAGACTACAGTAAGGCCAGCCACTGGACCATACGAAGACCTGTTGTCCACAGTGAAAGGAAGGAGATTGGGGTAGTATGGCCATGTACCAAGATCAACAGGACTTGCCGAAACCGTTCTACAGGGAACGGTGCGAGGAGGCAGAAGGAGAGGAAGACAGGGAAAGAGATGGGAGGACAACATCAGTGCATGGACTGGCCTCACACTCGGCAAATGCCTAAGAAGAGCGTCTGAGAACCGGGAGGAGTGGAGGAAGCTGGTTGCGAAATCTTCTGCGAGACCACGACGGTCTTCAAGACTCCAGGATAGGTGATAGGTGATAGGTGAAAGGTGATAGGTGATAGGTGATAGGTGAAAGATGATAGGTAATAGGTGATTCATTGACTGCCTGTTTTTTTTTAAATTTATTTTTATTTATTTATTTAATTGTTTTACTAATGGCGGCGAATGGAGGGCAGACAGTTTTTCACCTAATTGTCCCAGGGGCAACAACAAAAAAAAAAAAAAACGATCTGGGAACTTCTAACCCTGAAAGGTTTTGGACCGTGGAGTTTTGGACAGCCACGTTGCCTCAGGAAGGACCGAAGTGGATGGATGACGAAAACAGGCGATGCTCTAGTAGCTGCTTTCCAGTGAAAACATTTGACAAAGACATCGACTCTGACTTGTATTGTTGGATGGGCAAGGCGAATCATGTGAGTTTGGACTGGTTTTTTTTTTTATATACTCAACACATGTATGTATAGGCAACAGACACATCTACTCAAGTTGTCTTGATAACCCCAAGACAATAATGGACAATCGCAACACCTTCCTGTAAGTGTGTCAAGAATGTTCCCTGTATTTTCATTGGCTCTAAGATGTCATTATTCTCGAGCTTTCTAGGGCGCTTCGAGCATTTTGATTGGCTGGCTGTGCTACATAACGGTTCTCAAAATTTCGAATTTATAAAGTACATAGATTTATTAGGATTGGGTTTGTTTAATGACGTGTTGTGCTGCAGTTGAAGGACATGTATGCATTTTGGGGGGCAGTTGAAACAGGCACAGGAAATGTGTAACTGTGAATATCCTTCCCGAGGGGGTGGGTGGGTGGGTGGGTGGGTGGGGGGGGGGGGGGTGTAAAAGACTTTAATTTATCACCAACGTCGACCTTTTGCAAGTCCTGCTCTTGGCCTACGAAGCAACACCAGCCAAGAGAGAAGAGAATAGAAAGAGGAACTGATGAAACATGAGTGGAAGATGAGCTGGGAATGGACACATTTTAAAATCAAACTTAAGAATTAGTTTACAACTTTATAATAGCAAGAATATAAAGTTCACCTTGCCCTTTGACAATAAATGCTTATTTGCCATTTTCTTTGCGACAATAATTAAGCGTTTGTTCCGGAATAAAAACGAAAAAAAAGAAAAAGATTGAAAACAACACTAAGTTTGCAGTTGTTTTTACTGATTGTGTACAGCTTACAATAATGGAAAACAATATTGCAAGGAAAATGTTTAAGACTATTCTATTGGTATGAAGAAATGTTGACTGCTGTACCTTTTCCGTATAACTTGAAAATATAAAGGTAAAGAAAAAAGGTACCTTTTGGAGAAGTCTTCAACGTTTCGTGCTGTAAGCATTTGGTCACGAAGTGAAGTGTTGAGGTTGTAGGGGAAGCTGGCAGGTTTCTTGTGACCACAGTTCAGCCAAAAAGGTAGGGGAGGGGTGGGGAAAAGGTGAACTGTATTAATATGGTCAAAAAAAGGGGGGGGGCAAGGGGGGGGGAGGTGGGTGGAGGGGGATAAATCTGGGTGGGGGTTTTTTTTAGAAAAAGGGGAGGGGGTGGGGGTTTAAGCTGAAACCCCCCCTTTCCCCCCCCCCTCCTCCCTCCCCCAATGTTCTATACCTTTTTTTCCTTCCCAAACCCCCCCCCCCCTTTCTTGAAAACCCCCACCCAGATGTTTCCCTCCTTTCCCACCTCCCCCCCCTTGCCCCCCCCTTTTTGTTGCCCCAAAAAATACTTTCCCTTTTCCCCCCCCCCCCCTCCCTTTTTTGGGCTAAAAGTGGGTCACAAAAAAACCGCCAGCTTCCCTACAACCCCAACACTTCACTTCGTGCCCAAAGTGGTTTCCCGCACAAAACCTTTGAAGATTCCCCAAAAGGCCCCCCAATTTTTTTTCTTACCTTAATATTTTCAAGTTATTCTTTTGGAAAATTATCAGGAACGAGAGGAAAGACGAAAAGGGGAGAGAGAGAGGGGAAAGAGAGAGAGAGAGGGGGAGAGAGAGAGAGGGAGGGGAAAGGGGACACAGGAAAAGCCCAAAAGGAAAGAAAAGACGAGAGAAGAGCCCGAGACAGAGAAAGAGAGAGAGGGAGAGGGGGGGGAAGGAGGGAGAGAAAGAGAAGAGGAGAGAGGAGAGGAGGGGAGGAGAGGGGACAAAGGAGAAAAGAGAGAAAAGGGGGAGAGAGACAGGACAGAGGGGGGAAGGGGGGAAAGGAGGGGAGAAAAGGGGACTTCAGACTTCAGACTTCGACTTAAAAAATTTTATTCAGTTAAGGCCACCCGGGTCATTTGAAGGGGAATGAGATAACCATTTACAAAATAGGTAAAAAGCAAAAAATGTATCAGGGGAAAAAACTTTGGAAACCCAAAACAAGAAAGAACAAAAATTTAAAAGATGAAATTATTTCCTTGGATCTTAATGTTTTAAACAAAAAAATCCCAAAATTTTTTAAAACGTTTATATTGGGAGCTAAGAGTAACTTTAAACGAAACAAGAAATGGGGGCCCTATAATATTTTGGGGAAAAAAATTTTTGGGAATTTTTTTAAAAGTGGGCAAATAAACAAAAAATGTTTTCATTTTTTCCCTTGGTCCCCAATGGACACAAAAAATTCATTTCCCTATGTTGTTGAATCTTAAAAAATGAGCCCTTTTTTCTAAAGAAACCCCAAAAGTCTAATTTAGAAATTTGGATTTTTTCCCAATACTTGTCTATATCGAATTTAAAAATAAGGCTGGTTTCGAAAAAAAATTGAAAAATTTTCTGTACAAATTTTTATCGTTCATTTGTCGGTTTAAACCGCCCAACTTTTCCCAAACTACAGTCAATTAGCCTTTGTTAAAAAAATAGGGAAATAAACGGTTTTTGTTTTCCCAAACCACCTGAGCCAGCCAACACCCCAAACCCGGCTTATACGGGAAATAGAGGCACACTTAAAACCCAGTTTTTTTTCCCCTTTAAAACCAATTCGAAAACTTTTCATAAAAAATTTACGAGGCAATTTTACCATACCCCATGTGAAAAAAGTTTTTAACCCAATCCCAAACAAATCTAACGGCCTGAAGTAATGAACAATGGAAATTTTTTTGGGATTCCCCTACCCCAAAATCATTAGAGAAACCCCGTCGAGACCTAAAAAATTTTCAAAGCAAAAAAAATCCCACCCCCTCCCCAATTTGAACACGGCGTTATCAAAACCCCCCAAAATTTGGGGCCCAAATAAAAAAAAAAATAGGCTGTTTTCGGGGAAATAAAAGTTTTTAAAGAATAACTAAATTAAAATTATTTTTTAAAAGCATCCCAATTTTTTTAAATACGCAAATCAAAACATTCTTTGCCCAACAGGGAAAGGGGTTTTTGCAAGCAAACCCAAAAAACTTAGACGAGTAAAAAAGTAGCCCCCGGGTTTTATTTAACACTTTCCCCACGGGTTTAAAACCCGTCCATCAAACACCCTCTTTCCCCTCGCTGAAAAATTTATCCCCCCTTTTCAAAATTTCCCACGTTGTTGCTTTTTTAAAATTTTTTCATTTTTCAACCTAATGAAGGGCAGCCCTGACCAGATTTTTTAGCTGCCGTTGAAAGCCAACTTTTCGTTTCTAAAACCCCAGAACGTTTGTCATCTGTAATAGTAGGAAAAAAATAATTCTGACACCCCCAAATTGGGAAAAATCTTTTAAACCTTAAAGGGCCCATTTTAAATTAACCTCGATGGGAAACCCAAAAATTAAAACATAGAAAATAATCCCAGGGTACACACATCACCTTGCCCTTACCCCGCGGCACAATTAATAAAGCCCTGTAAGCTGGCCCATTCTTATCCTTTTTTTAAAAACTATTGATAAATAGCTTAATACAACTAAAAAAAACCCCCTTTGGGACTCCGTTTTTAAGTAAAAAAGTCCTTTAAAAGCTTTTTTTTAAGGAGTCAAAGGTTTTTTTTTTTCCCGTCAAAAAAACGAAAACAAAAAAATTTCAAATTTAAAGAAAATTGCTTTTGAAAAAGCAAAAAAGGGTTTTAAAATATGTTTCGACAGAAAAAGAAACCCTTTTTAAACCCCAGCTTGATGTTCTCCGTGTTTTATTACATTAAATCCACTCCTGTAATTGCTTTTAAAATGATAGTTATATATTTTATGCTAAGTCAACCAAAGAGATCCTCAGTAATTTTGGGGATTTTTTTGCATCCCCTTTTTTTGAAAGGGGTTTAAATTTTACAGATCGGTCATTTAAAGGGGGAAAAGGGATCCCCTCATAAAAAATTCTTTTTAAAAAAAGTTTTTGAAAAAAGTCGACAATTGAGTCGCATATTTAAAAAAATTTCAAAAATAAAAAAATCAGGGCCTCCCGTTTTTTTGGTTTTTAAATTTTTCCCGCATGGCAAACCATAACCCCCTTCTAGGTTTGGGCGTTTTGAAAAAATAACTTCCCCTCATGGTGACATCAAAAATTTTCTTTCATCCCCTGAAATATCTTTATCAAACCCAAAATGCTTAAAATAAACATCCCATGTGCCCGGGGAGATATTATTTTTGGATGTCTTCTTTTAAATAAAAACTTTTTTTGATATTTTTTCCAGCCCCTCCTGCTGGAGGGAAAAGAGACCCTAACCATGTTAACTAGAAAAATTTTCTTTAAATTTTTTTTCTTTTCTGCTTAAAAAGGTTTTTTAATATTCTCTTCTTCCCAATAAAATATCAACTTGTCCCCCCCCCATCGTCTAGAGTACAAAAACCATATCTAAAGAAATTTTTAGCGTTTTCCCCTTTTTTTTTTCCCAAAAACAGAACTATCAAACCAATCCCCTTCTTAGACATTTCCCCTTTTTTTGAACATTTTTTTCATACATTCGCACGGTTTTGATAAAATCTTTTAAAAAAACCTTTAAGGCTTTTTTTTATATCAACATTTTTCAATCCGAAAGCCTAAATTAAATTTTGAGCACTTTTTCCGGCTTTGCACAAATTTGTCTCTGAAAAAAAGGCATGGTACCCCATTCCACAAAAAATTTATAACGGGACGGGTGGCCTCAAAAGTCCCCATAGTTTTATCGACATTTTCTGTTGAATGCCCAATGTGAAATTCAAAAAGGTAAATGATCAGTTTCGATCCGTTCCCGAAACAAACAAATAACCCCAAAATCACAAAAGGGGAAAAAAAAAGCCCTTTAGATACTGGGAAAAATAATCATTCACATTTTTCCCGTGTCTGTTATGTATTTTTATAGCAACCATGGCGGTCCCCCCTGACATACACCATTAAAATTAAAAAACAAAAGCAACACAGAGTTTTTAGCAATAATTTAACCATAATTTTTCAATAAATTATCAGGGGAAAAAGAAGATCTGACAAGGTGGTTAATTTTTCACTTGAAAACCCGGTTTGGGAAAAACCCCAGAAGAAAAGTAGGAAAAAAAAGCCCCCCTGCTTTTCAAATCGCCACACAAAACCAAAATAAATGCCCACCTAGTGAACACAAGCGTATCCCCAACTTTTCCTCCAAATGGAAAAAACTTATCACATTAAAAAAAGTGTAGAAAGGAAACCCTTAGGTGAACTACGCACAAACCAAAGCAATATTTTTCAGTGTCCCAAAAAAGCGATTTTTTAAATTAAAACCCCCAAAACCTTTAGAGCAATAAAATCTACTTTAAGATAAAAAGGGAAAAAAACTCTTGTTTTATTAAGCAAAGACCCATCCGTCTTTTCCCCCCTGATGAAAAGTTTTTCGGCGGTTTTAAAAAAGGTTTTTAAAAGCCCAAACACGTTCATTTTAAAATTGATTAAAGGGAAGGTTTCTCCAAAGCAAAAAAAATCAAAACCACAGGATGGGAAAACAAATGCTTTGTCAGTAACTTTTGAGAGAAACCTTAAATTCCAAGAGAGTAGTTTGAACCTTTTTAAAAAAGGGACAGGGTCCAGCCTCTGTTTACCCTATGCTAAAACCCAAGTACAATATTTTCCAAAACATATGTTGACATTGAATCCCCCTTACCCAAATATTAGAAGAATCAAAAAATCAAACGCCTATTTTTAAAACCGTTGAAACAAATTTTCATGTAATGCCATTTGCCAACGTAAAACCTTTGTCCAACACTTTCAACATCACGTGCAAAAACGGTTCGAGTCAGGGCGCGGAGAGTCCGGAACAACCAGTCTTTCCCCCGGTTTTTAACCAATCTTTTCTCCCATTTAAATTTAGGTCTACAAACTGCGAGAGGCCCGGGCCCAAAACCCTTTTTAGCTTTTTTTAGCTACCGGAAAATCAAAACCCAAAACCTTTGCCGTAACAAGCAGATGGTCAAACACCATCGTGGCCTCTTACCTTTGGTTTCTCGCTTTTTCAGATGAGGGTGACCCTTCGTCTGATGTCGCGGATTATTAGTAAATCCTACGGGAAAAAAGGTTCCTTTTTAGGTTGGGCTTAGCCTTTAAAAAAACGGGAAACCCTTTTTCCTTATACGAGGGGCCTTGGGGCAAAAAAAGGGGGGGTCAGTTTGGCATTTTTAAAAGATGCGCTCTGTCAAAAATTCCCCCTCATTCAAGCCCAAATTCTTTTCAGTAAAACTTTAACATTCGCTCGCAGTCATCATGTTTTCGTTCTCATTCTATTTAATCTATAAAACAAAAATTATTGCGTTTTTAACGGGACTTCCAGATCATCTGTCTTTTTTTCAAATAATTCATTTGTCACCCCAAAACAGAGGTTTAATTTTGCAGGGCTTTGTTCTGAGCAAGCAGTTCAACCACTCCCCCTGAGACCCCACTTCTTCTGCAGCGCTGGGTAAGTTCACTAAGGGGCCTCAATCACTTTTTACATCGTCCAGCTTTTCTGTCCCTAGCCCGTTTTTTCTTGTCCATCTCAAGTAGCTTTGGGCATGATGTTTGGGCCCTGGTGGGTTCGGCGCTCGTCGGCTCGGCAAGTAGAACCCCAGAAAGGGGGCAACAACTCCTGTCCGCACTGGGACCCCGCCCTAGCATAACCCCGGGCCCGGGGCGTTTACGTTGTTGCCCTTCCCCCCTGGAGTAGGTCCGGGGTTTTGGCCCCTTTGTCTCCAAAAATTGCATAATTGTCCGCCCCAAAACAAAAGACGAGGGGCAAAACCCGCCATACACCCCTCACTCGGGCCCCGGCCCTTGTGTCAAAAATGGATGGGCCTATTTTTTATTTTTTTTTTCACCCCGTTCTTTTTTACTAAAATGTTTGAAAAGTTCCAGAAAAAAACCACCTTTGTGCGGAAAGAAAGACTATCCAAACCGGCTTTTGGGGTTTGCAAATACTAATTTCATGCACCCAAAATCAAAACCCGAAAAAACAGGGGAACCCTCAAAATAGGAAAAAACTCGAAGAGATTTCACGGGAACGTCTGACTCCCCAAAAACCCCGTTGGGAAATCACCCCCCCAGAGACAAAAGGGAGAAGAGAGGAGAGAGAGAAGGAAAAGAGAGAGAGGAGGAGGGGAGGAGAGGGAGGGGGGGGGGAGGAAAGGGGGGGTGTCAAAGACGACCCAAAAAAAAATCACATGGAAGTAAGCTGCATTCATTAAAAGACCCGGAGAGAGTGAAAAGGTTTTTATTGTCTGATGAAAAAATTAAAAACCCAAAGGGAAAAAAGATGGAAAAAAGACCCCGGCCCCCCTTTTTGGGTTTTTTTTTCAGTCAAAAGTAACCCTTATAATCCCCTTTGTCAGAGTATTTTGCAACTAAATTGCTATTTCCCTGGTTTTATTTTTTCTAAAACACACCCACAAAACACACACCACAACACACACACCACACAAAAAACACACCACAAACAAAACCACACACACACACACACAAAAAAAACACACAACCCCAAAAACTGGGCCCCCAGATTGCGTGGTAGCAGTTTGGGAAAATTCGGGAAAAAAAATTCAAAAGGGAACCTTTTAAGAAATATGGATAGGGAAATTTTTCCCAAAAGAAATGGGCACCCAAAAGGGCCTTTCTGTTTGCTTTAAAGGAAGTGAATGATGTAAGCTTTAGAAAGGCAAAAACAATTTAGATTTTTTTTTTCTTTTTTTAAAATAACAAAATGATTTCCCCGCAAAAAGGCAAAAAAAATCAAATTAAAAGAAAAAATTCAAAAAAATTAAAACCAAAATTCAATTGTCCCCCCTTCATTTCCCCCCCTTTCCAAACCATCCCCTTTATTAGTTTTCGCCTAAAGGTTTAAAAGGCCTTTCAAAAAAATGGGCCAAACAACATAAACACAATCGATAGAAAAATGGGTCCACTCTGATAGGCTGAAAAAAAACCGCGCGCGCGCAGCACACACACCAACCCCACACAAACAACACACCCCACTCCCCACACACGCACACCCCCACACACAAACCCACCACACCACACACACCACCACACAACACAAAAAAAACACACACACACACTCACACACACACAAAACACACAAAACCACACCCACACGCCCCACACACAAACACACAAAACCCCACACCATTTTTTTTTTAATAAAAAGGGGATAAGACCCAAATATGGCCCTTTTTGAAACTTACTAAAATTACAAAGAGAGGTCGTTCAGGTCACATGTTTGGGCTTTATCAAATGTTTTTTCCAAAAAAAACCCGAAAAACAAACACGAATTGGAAAATACTTTTCAACCCAAAAGGGGGCACTTTAAAAAGGGAAATTTCCCCAGGTTCTTTCTTTTTTTTTTCTTCCTTTAAAAAACTGGTTCACTCAAAAACGAGGGGTGTCACCAGCGGCATGTTAAAAAGGGAAAAAAAAATAACACCCAAAAAAGTGCCTCAGACTGTTGGCCCCTGGGGGCAATTTGGCCCAAAAAGGGTGCACTCGATATTCAAGAAGTTTTTAAAAGCAATGGCCAGATTAGGGCCCCGGTAATAGTAAAATATCTGGGGAAAAATAAAAAAAAGAAAAAACGGGCAATATGCAGATTCAAAAATGTTGAATCAAATTTTTTTTTTAATGAGATTGCTTTGTGGCAATCTTGATGGCAACCCGGGGTGAGTTCCCCCAGCCCTTTAAAAAATGGGGTAAAAAAGAATGAAAAAGGGTGTCAATATTTGATGCAGGTTTTGGTATAACCCTTGACCGCCCCTTGGTGTACTTTTAAATTTAAACTAGTTGTTTTTTGGGGAAAAATCAATTACTTTTGCTCTGCCCTTTTAAGAAGATGTTTGGGTTTTATAAAAGTCTTCTCTTTTTAAGGGTTTCCATTCTAAAATTTCCCTGTTCTTCTGTATTCCCCTTTTTTTGAAGTGGTTCCCTGTTCGAACCGCGCTGCTCTTTCTGAATCCCTTTTTGAGGTTATCCCTTTTTCCTTTAGATGGTTTAAAGGGTCCCCCAAAATGGGGCAACCCCTTTTCCCGTATGGTTTAACCAGGTTTTTGTACAGTCGTCTTTAAAACCCTTTTTGGGGGGGTCATTTTAATTCCTGTATAAGAAAGCTAAGATGTTTTTTTGCTTTATTTCATACTAAATTGTAAGGGTTTTTTCCATTTTTAGACGACTATCTTAAACCCGCCCCAAATTTTTTTGCGAATTTGTTTCTTTAAGAAAGGGATTATGGATAGAATAATCTGATTAAAATTGGGGGAGCGTTTGTTAAAATATCCCCAAAAAACTTGGCACTTTTGGGGAAAGAAAAATTTCCCTTTTCCAAATTCCCTTTCCCACTCTTGGGAAAAACGTTTAGATCTTCTTTTAGAATGGGGGTATAAATTTTTGCTTCTGATTTTTCTTTATACTAAGCTGGGCAATTTCAAAAAACCTTATAGTTTGTTTCCCGGGAGAGGATTTTTTACTTTTGTCATTTATTTTAAATTAAGAAAAAAAAAGGGCCCGAAAATGGTTTCCCCGTGGCACCAAAGGTTTTTGTTATTGCACCCTTTTGTTTCGATTTTTTAAAGCACGCCTACGCAAAAAAAATGTCTAGAAATTAGTTTTGGGTTTAATATGCCGATGATCTAGCATGTGGGTGGACGTGAATCTTAGAAAAAAAAATCCTAACGAAGTATAAATTATACACGGGAAAATGTACCCCGGGGAGGAATTGATAACATAGCAAAAAATTTTGAAGCGAATTGGGGTTACATTTTTCAGAGGATAAAAAATAAATGGGACATTTAATTGTGGCAAAAAATTTCCGAGGGATGCCTTTCTTTTAAAAAATAATTTTCGCTATCCCCCATGAAACGATTTCCCCAAAATTTTTAGGAGTTTTCCGATGACAAAAAAGGGTTTTTGGGAAAAACACACCCAACATTTATTTTAAAAAAAAAAAAATAAAAAAGGGGAACTTTTTTAAAAATTTTTAAGTAAACAAGCATGGGTTTCAAGAGATTTCCCCCCCTAAATTTCCCTTTTTAAAGGGCCCCTTTTAAGAAAAATTTTAAAATAACGAAAGCTCAAGGGTTTTCTTCAACGCACCAACAAACCTTAAAAAGCTTCAAAGCATAGAAACCCAAAAATTAAAAAATTTCATTAGGTTTTCCCCAAAACAAGCTTCTTGTATTCCCAAAAATACAAGCAGGGGTCAATTTTACCCCTTTGGGTGAAAACAGGAAAAATTTTCTTTTTGCTAAAAATTTTTGGATGAGAATCTTCGGGAGGAATGATTTGAAAACTGAAAAATAGATTAAGAGAGATACAGACTTCCCCAAAGGCGAAAAACCTTTGCATCTCAAGTTTCAAATTTCAACATATAATTTTTTTTAAACGGCTCGGGTATAATCTTGAAAAAAACTTTGAAATTTTTTAAGCCAAAGCTTTTTCCAAAACCCAAGGGGGGAAAATACAGAAAGGCCCCCAAATTTTATCAAACCAAAAAATATAAAAGGTGATACATTTAAAATTTTCTAGGTAGTCACGTCAGGGCTTCATATCGAAGAAAATTTATTCCCAAACCCTTTGAAGCATATACCGATGGGTCTCCCAAAACCCCCCCAAAAAAACAGGTTCAGGTTTTAAATACAAGTCTTAATGTTCAAAGATCATTTTTTATAATTTGGGGAAAAGTAAATCAATATTTTGTGCTGAACTTTCAGCAATTTTAATGGCCTTAAATTTTTATAAATTTTCGGAAAAAAAAATGTGTGTTTTAGATTTTTTTTGGTTTATTCCAAGTCAGTGTTCAAACAATCCAATCATGAAAAAAGAAAACCCCAAAACCCGGGAAAAGATTTTTGAAATCACCCCACCAATTTATGAATTTCATTTCGAGGCAAAAGAGATCCCTTTCTTTTTGGGGCCATCACAATTTTTCGGTTTATTTTAAAGATTTAAAATTGGGGCCGAGCGGCTTAAAAGGGGGCAAAGATGCAACATCCCGGGAAACAAATTTTTTTTCCCCCCATGTTACAAGAATATTATAACGTATTAGACCGTATGTTTGGATGGGGAAAAATTTGGGGAAAACATCGAAAAAAATAATCGTTGTTGCTGTATAAAAATTTAAAATTTGTGACATAAAAAATCTTTTCCCTGTTAAAAAAAAAATTTGTATTTCTCAAGTTTCGGTGGGAAAACTAATAAAAAGCCTTTTCACTAAGTTACCAAAAAAAATTGTTTGCCCTCTGTGGACAAAAAAATTTTGCAATGAATTTTAATTTTTATTTTGTAACGATTTAAGGGCCCTTTTGTACTATACTCTTAAAAATTTTGTCGATGAAATGTGTGTTTCACCCACCCTTAACATAAACTTTTTTTGATCAGTTAAGTAAAAATTTTATTGGTAGCTATTTGTGTAAAAATTTAATTTTCCTTTAGTTTGTAAAAATATTTTGGATATTTAAAAAAACATTTATTACTATTTACTGTTATTACCATTTTTGGGGTCTAATATCACCAAGGTGAATAGACATTAAATCAAGAACACACACACACACAACACACACACACACACCACACACACACCACCCACACACACCAAACACACACACACACACACCACACACACACACACACACACACACACACACACACACACACACACACACACACACACACACACACACACACACAACAACCCCACCCAAACCCCCTCCACACATCACACGCTAATACACTACAGTTGCAACATGACCACCACACCCCACATGACACCCCACACCCCACACACATAAACAACGCATACATATAATATACTAAAGCACCATTAACACAAATACTAATACACACACACACACACACACACTACAGAACACACACACACATAATATAAACACACACACACACACATATACAACCAAATACAACACAAATATACACATAACATAGGACAAACAACCTCACAACACACACACACCAGAAACAACATTCATATATATTGAAACAGCACACACACACACACACAAAATCACACACAACAACACCCAACCACACAACACACACACACACACACACACACACACACACACAAACGCGCGCGCGCCCCACAACACACACACACACACACACACACACACACACACACAACACACACACACACACACACACCACACACACACACACACTCATATATATGAACACACACACACACACACAACACACATAAACACACACACACACACACACACCACACACACACACCACATACAACACACACCCACAACACGACACACATCAGCTCACCCACACAACAACACACCAACACACACACACACACACACACACACACACACAACACACACACACACACACACACACACACACACACACCACACACACACACACCACAACACACACACACACACATACACACATACACGCACATATACACACCTACCTACGCACACACGTGCTTACGTGCGCACGCACATCCACATACGTGTATACATACTCGTGCACAAACACAGACACAAATATTGACACACACACACACACACACACACACACACACACACACACACACACACACACACACACACACACACACACACACACACACACACACACACACACACACACCACACACACACTAACTCTCGATTCTGTCTCTTGTTTTGCTCTGGCTTTCGCTTTTCAGCAAAAACCATTCTTCATTTTTTCGCCAGTTCTTGGCCCCTTTTTTTCATCTGAATTATTTGTAGCCGAACCGTGTCAAGCTCTGTATCTCTATATACCCAGTTTGCTCCAAAAAACTCTCACATTTCCAGACAGTAGCGCGATCATTTAACTTCTTCATTGTGCAAAGTGCAAAAAAAAAAAAAAAAAAAAAAAAAGAAGAAGAAGAGAAAATCCGTTGCGTTCTTTCTTCTTTCTCTTTTATATTCCTTATCATCTTTCAAAACTGATTTTCATTTAGAATATTTCGAATCATTTTTCCTTCAGAGTTTCTTTTTTTCGTTTGAAAAAATGTCTTCAGTTTCAAGTGATTGCCATTATCGTTTGACACACATCCACGTAGATTAGTTTGGCGTTCAGGAAATGAAAGATTCCGTTACTTGATGATTTTTTTTCTCCGTGAAGAATTATCGTATTGTACTCGTTGTACTCGTTGGGTTGAGTTTCTGTTCTATATTTCCACGCTTGGAAGCACAGAAGATCTGAAGAGGTGGCTGTAACTGGTTAGTCTTCTGACCTTTTTCATGGGGTTGTGGTAGAAAGACAAAAGTGGCGATGAACTCAGACGTTCTAAAGAACTTTTATCTCCACATATCACAGAAAGGTTCAGAACGAACAAACGTAACGGCCGCTTGTTCAGCTCGTTGTAAAAAGGCAGCAGAGCAGTGAAATCATGATTAATCCAAAACAGACACCCAGATTTATTCACTTTTTTTTGGGATAGAATAACAGCACGAAGAGATTTCTAGAAGTTCTTTTACAAATAAGTTCATATTCTGAAGTAAAGAAAAAGAAAAAAAAAAAAGCCAACACAGCAAACAGTCGAGCGACCACAGAAAGTGTCACAATCCTCTCTCTTGTTCCCTGACTTCCAGCCTGGCACCTCAGATCATCAAACCACAGGTGAGTTCTAGAAGAAACCTGCTTACTGTTATTTCCGCCTTCAGTGCTCTTGCTGCCCGGTCCCCTTCCTACGACAAGAACAGCCACGGCAAAAAGAAACAAGAACAGTTTTGCCTTGTCTCAGTTGCTAAAGCTACGTTGTGTAGTGACAAAAATGACTTTCAAACTTTGAAAAAAAGGAAATATCACGCCCCCCCCCCTCCCCCAACAGAGTCATAACTCATCATTTTGGAGAAAAAAATCAAAGCTGTCAATTCTGTTTCATTCTTCACACCTATAATCTTACAAAGAAAAAATAACACACACACACACACACACACACACACACACACACACACCAACTGCACCACCACACACACACACACACAACACACACCAAACTCCACGCACACACACACACACACACACACACACACACACACACACACACACACACACACACACACACACACACACCCACACACACACACACACACACACACACACACACACACACACATCGCGCTCACACACACACACACACACACACACACACACACACACACACACACACACACACACACACACACATCGCGCTCGCGCGCGCGCGCACGCACGCACGCACGCACGCACGCACGCACGCACGCACGCACACCACACACACACACACACACACACACACACACACACACACACACACACAACACACACACACACACACGAAACAGGAGTATTGCATACCCCTTGCCCTCAAAAACCACCTCACAATCCAGTCGTCTAAAACAACGTCCTGGAAGACCTTCAGCTGCTTGTTACAAGATCTCTTCCTGAAGTCTGCATTGTTTTTTGCCCCCCTCCCCTCCCCCCCCCCCCACTCCCCAGTCCCTTGACTGAAGGCGGTGGAGTGTTCTTGAGTGACTTGTACCCGGAACATCAGGGGATTTCTAGCTCTGAAAGGGTACGGACAGCTGTGATTTGGGCAACCGTAAAACCATTGAAGGATGAGAGCAATTGGATGACTGAAGTGGGTGGGGAGGGGGGGGGGGGGGGGGGCTCTATAACCGTCTTCTTTCCATTAGGAGTTTTTGACAAACAAACAGAGCTTGCTTTTGCACCGTTGGATGTTTAGGTCAATAAGTTTGAATGTTAAATTTTTTTTTCTTTACCCCATTTGTTGTAGAGAAGGATTTCACGTGACTGGTATACAATTGAGGAGACAGCAGGCGGAAGATGAAACAGAATAAAAAAAAATCAAAAGAAGCATTACTGAAGCACCAGACGAAATAAACATGTCATTTGTTTTGTGTGTCGGTATAGTAATGGTGTTTTTCTTTGTCTATTTTTGTTCATTCATTGACTTTTTAATTATTATTTTTTTGATGACTTGTGAGCTGACTTCAACGTGGTGACTGATATGACCCTTTGCGGTCGGCTGGGCTATCAGCAACATAACCTTACCTTACCTTACCGGTATAGTCACTGGTATAGTCATTTTTCTTTTGATTTGATTTCACGTGAAGTTCATTTGTCTGATAACGTGTGGTTGATTTGTCTGATGACGTGTGGTTCATTTGTCTGATGACGCGTGGTTCATTTGTCTGATGACGCGTGGTTCATTTGTCTGATGACGTGTGGTTCCTTTGTCTGATGACGTGTGGTTCATTTGTCTGATGACGTGTGGTTTATTTGTCTGATGACGTGTGGTTCATTTGTCTGATGACGCGTGGTTCATTTGTCTGATGACGCGTGGTCATTTGTCTGATGACGCGTGGTTCATTTGTCTGATGACGTGTGGTTCATTTGTCTGATGACGTGTGTGGAGACTGCTGTTCCTGATCGCTCCAGAACGGCTGGGAAAGTCCAGGAACCGTCCAGACATTGATTCCAAGTTGTTCCGTGCATTTTTGACAGGCCACATGACGTCACAGTTCTCGAACGCTCTAAAGATTCCCGGAATTCTGATGGGCTATGCATATTATTCTCTAACTTTCGAAGTCATTAACCATGAATTACAAGGAATCGGATTATCCATTCATGAGTTTCGCTGAGTTGAAAGACTCATCTACATTTTAGGGCATGTTGTATTGGCTGTGGGAAGATTGTAACCGTTAATCTCCGTTGGGAATAACAGACTATAACCTTGTGACCAGAGTCGACCGTTTGTGGACTTTGTCTACTACCTGCAAAACAACAACAGCAAGACAGACGATAAGAGAAGGAAGATGTGGTGTCACGTGAGAAGAACGTGAGTTGGGGGTGGGTAGCTTTCAGTATCAAAGGGGAAACATTTGCTCGGTATCGTTCATAATAGAAGGCACAGATATTCGGCAAGAAGACAGTGTTCCCGTAGCCTTTAGAATACATAGCTCAGTTGTACTTTTTTTTGTTTTTCCAGTGATTGTCCTAGTTTAAATGCAGTTTAACAAAAAAGGGATGTCTTTTGTTTCCATCGTCATTTTTTTTAATTTGCTCTGAAAATTCTGTTTATTGTATAATAAAATTCGAAAGGTAAACATTTCAGATTTTGTTTGTTTGATCACTCTGAATGCGAAGAGAGAGAGAGAGAGAGAGAGAGAGAGAGAGAGAGAGAGAGAGAGAGAGAGAGAGACGAGACAGAGAACAGAGAGAAGAGAGAGAGAGAGAGAGAGAGAGAGAGAGAGAGAGAGAGAGAGAGAGAGAGAGAGGGGCTTAAGGAAAACGACTTATGAAAAGCAAACTTGTGTACGCTGCACTTCTTGATATAAAAAAAAATAGAGTAAACAGGTCAAGATCCTCTGTTGTAAAATAAAAAAAAAGGAGAAAATTCATCTGTTATCGAAAATAATACCGTTTTAGTTTGCGCGTGAAAATGATCTTATATGACTTTGCCCTAAGTCACAGACTAACATTATTATCCAACGTTTATCAGCCTCCTTCGAAAATACACAATCACATACACACAGACACACCTTCCCACCACTCAACATCTACCCCATATATAAAGGCATGCACACAAATTAAATACACCACACACACACACACACACACACACACACACACACACACACACACACACCACTACATTCACATCTACAGACGTGCACACATGCACGCGCGCGCGCGCGCGCGCCACACACACACACACACACACATACAAATATGCGCACACATGCGCACAGAGCAAGCACATACATTTGCTCGAACGCGCGCGCGCTCGCACGCACGCACGCGCGCGCACACACACACACACACGCACACACACACACACGCACGCACACACACACACACACACACACACACACACACACACACACACACACACACACACACACACACACACACACACACACGCGCGCGCGCTCGCGCGCGCTCGCGTTCGCGTGGTCGCTGGTGGCCGTTGAAACGTTCAAAAGTTCAGAAATTTGAAACCCTCAGCACATAATAAACTGTAGAAAAGTCAACCACTTGAAGAAAGAATCCGATAACTGTACGTTAGTTTCTCTCTTTCTTTCTTTCTTTCGTAAGTCGAGAAATGTATCCACTTAGCATCACATGATGCTGCTGCAAGTAGATAGAGAAAACTCCATGGAAGAAAACAACAAGCTCTGCCTACCAGATGATCCAGTTCCGGTTGTCTCCCTTCATTCCCCCCTCACCCCCCCTACCCGTTCGTTCACTTCACCCTCCTCCCCCCTACCTTCACACTCGTCCTCACTGGCATCATTGGTTTTTCTGGAGGTTTTCAGTGTCTGCCACGGAGAGACACAGATACATATGCACAGTGAAGCGCTCGCACGCATACTGGCACGCACGCGCGCGCACACTACTCTCTCACACACAGCATATAAGTGCACGCGCGCGCACACACACACACACACACACACACACACGCACTATACAAGCATGCGCGCGTGCACGCGCGCGCGCACACTCACCTGCACACTCACACACCATACGAACACGCTCGCGCGCGTACGCACGCACGCACGCACGCACGCACGCACGCACGCACGCACGCACCAACACACCACACACACACGAACACGCACGCACGCACGCACGCACCACCACGCACGCACGCACGCACGCACGCACGCACGCACGCTCACACACACACACACACACACACCACACACACACACACACACACACACACACACACACACACACACACACACACACACACACACACACAGAGGCACAAGCGTGTTCACAAATCACACAAGCGTCCGTTGGCACTTCAGATCGCACACAAAGTCAACAGTTCTGACTTGTGATCGTGTCGGTCACACACCTACAGTGAAAGCACAGCAGCGCCAAGGTCGTGTCTTGCCAGGAGGTGCGACTAGACTGAGCGTGTCCTGTCTGTGAGTATCTCGCTCACAGAGACGACCTGGCAACCTGACCGTTTGCAAGAAAGATACGTGAGAAAGAATGACATTGGAAACATGAAGGAATGAACAATAGACAAGAAGACTAAATGATTGATAAAGAATGTTGTATTCCACTCAAATGCGTGTGAAACTGACGCTGATTTGAACGTTAATCAATAGAACAAATCTTTTTTTTTTTATAATCATGAGAAGGAAAGATGGATCAGAACCTAATTCAAATAACTACCGTCTTCATCCTGAACTGGTGACGTTGAAAAATATTCGGCACTAAAACAATGAATTACTGAAAGGAAAGCGATGGTCCGAATGATATGTGTGTGGACCCTCACGGATCTTCTCTGTCTTTTCTGTATACAGACCATGAGCATCGTGCACCGGAGCAGTCAGCGACAGAAGATCGAGGAAGAATTGAAGCTGTGACCTTCTTATTCTTACACCCAACCACGGCTATTCTTACTTCATATTCGGCCTTGAAACATGCACGCCCAAACAGAAACTTCTCGACTGGACAATGAAGCTGTGACCTTCTTATTCTTACACCCAACCACGGCTATTCTTACTTCATATTCGGCCTTGAAACATGGACGCCCAAACAGAAACTTCTCGACTGGACAATGAAGCTGTGACCTTCTTATTCTTATACCCAACCACGGCTATTCTTACTTCATATTCGGCCTTGAAACATGCACGCCCAAACAGAAACTTCTCGACTGGACAATGAAGCTGTGACCTTCTTATTCTTATACCCAACCACGGCTATTCTTACTTCACATTCGGCCTTGAAACATGGACGCCCAAACAGAAACTTCTCGACTGGACAATAATCGGGAAAGAAAGTCAAGGTTGTGGAGTACAGACTTCATGACCTTCAGGACTCTGTCTGTACCGTAAAGTGACCTTGTTGTACAGCAAGTTACATATTATTATTATTATTATCATCATTATAATGAATACTTACACAGCGCCTATTCCCAGCTAGAGACCAAGCTCTAAGCGCTTTACAATCCACACTCGTTTTCACAACGGGCTGCCTACCTGGGTAGTGCTGACTGAAGAGCTGCCAGCTGGCGCTTCATTCAGTGGTTTCCCGTGACATCCAGTCCATATCATTCAATATCGTTCACTCAGTTTCCTTACTTCCTTCATTCTTTCCATTTCTTAAGCAGGGTGCATGTTGTGTGTAACGTGTCATCCATACCAACGGCCAAACTGGCCTTCTCTTCCGAGAGCTGGAGAAGGGATTTTACGTGTGTGTTATGCGTGCGTTCACACACGGAACATCGGTTTATAATCTCATTCGAAGGACTGTATGGGGAATGGAGTCAGAACCATTGTTAACTCCGAGGGAAAAATCCCCCTGTACCGAAACGGCCAAACGGAGATTCGAACCTGCAACCCCAGGATCACCAAGATTACGAGTCCGGCGCTCTATAACTAAGCTATTCCGACCCCTATTCCAACATATGTTGGAGAACGAATGCAGTAGACTTCACTCTTTTATTTTATGTGTTTGGAAATTAGGATCTTATCCTTGAATTAAGTACCAAACTTTCCAAAAAAATTAAAGGGCTCAGAAGAGCACGAACGCTTATAGCAAGGTGAAGGCCGCAGATCGGAATCGGACGTGTGGCACTGCAGTCGGCCGGTGAGTGCCAGGAACGGTGAGTGAAGCGTGGGCGGTGTTGATACAGACTTCAGCGACCTTTCAGAACAAGGTCAACCAATCACAGTCAAGTGTGTGAGGACGTGAACAAGAATCATGCTTGAATCGGCTGTAGTTTTACGATTAGTTCAGGTCAACTGATTCAGTGGTTATTTTGACGTCTGTTCAATAACGACATCATCGATGGCATTAGATTAGACGAAATTGAAAGGCAACAGAAATCACTGAAAATGTCAGACCTACTGTCTCTGGTCACCTTCTCTTACCTTCACATGTTAGAGTCTATACACTCTACTCAGAAGACTTCTGAAAATACTTTAAAGAAAACTAACGAACTCTGTTTTAAGTGTGCCCACGTCAAGCCACAAACGTCCACGCAAGATCAATGAAAAAAAAAGAAGATAAGATATACAGAGAACTTATCTTCAGGTAGACAAGAGAGGGATTCTGAGCGGGAAATGAAGAGTCAGGCAGGCAGAGGGCCAGGGTTTCTTGGGTGTGCAAGAGTGAATCGATGCCAACCGGCCTGGCAGGATGAAAGGGACGCAACAAAGGATGCAACTTGATGAGTTGTTCAGGCGAAGCGAATCTATGGAACAAAAGCCCCCACAGCACCAAACACAACATTCTGAAATGTTGTTCCATTTCTTCACTGCAACATTCCGAAACGGCATTCTATTTCTTCACTTCAACATTCCGAAAGGTTCTTCCATTTCTTCACTTCAACATTCCGAAAGGTTCTTCCATTTCTTCACTTCAACATTCCGAATGATTATTCTATTTCTTCGCTTCAACATTCCGAATGATTATTCCATTTCTTCGCGTCAACATTCCGAAAGGTTCTTCCATTTCTTCACTTCAACATTCTGAAGGATTATTCCATTTCTTCACTTCAACATTCCGAAAGGTTCTTCCATTTCTTCACTTCAACATTCCGAATGATTATTCCATTTCTTCGCTTCAACATTCCGAAGGATTGTTCCATTTCTTCACTTCAACATTCCGAAAGGTTCTTCCATTTCTTCACTGCAACATTCCGAAACGGTATTCTATTTCTTCATTGCAACATTCCGAAATGTTATTCCATTTCTTCACTTCAACATTCTGAAAGATTCTTCCATTTCTTCACTTCTATATTCCGAAAGGGTTTTCCATTTCTTCACTTCAACATTCCGAAAGGTTCTTCCATTTCTTCACTGCAACATTCCGAATGATTATTCTATTTCTTCGCTTCAACATTCCGAAGGATTATTCCATTTCTTCACTGCAACATTCCGAACGATTATTCCATTTCCTCATTGCAAGTTAACTTCGAAGGACGGAAAATGTTGAACACCAGTTAACCGCATCAATGATTCGAATCCAATATAAGATTACTTTGCCGTTCCATCATCTTATGCATTTCTTGCCGACTGAAATATCAAATGACCACGCCTGGAATCTACAGTTCAGTACCGACAAGTTCAGAACTCATCGATATTTGTTGTCAGTTGCAGTAGCCAGAGGCACGTGCGCGCGCGACAGCAACTTGCTTTGATTGGTTCTCTTCCAGACTGCAACTGAAGGCCGTTTTAATGGTTGACGAACAGGGGGCCAGATAGAGATACAGATGATCATCTGGACACCACAAATAATCCAAATATTATGGTGTCCATCAAGCACTGGACTCGCACGTCCAAAACAACGAAGGGAATATTATTTCGAATAGATAAATGTTCGACACCATTTCAACGGAAATGTTGTTCTAGTAGACCGATAAATCATGGCTGTCAGTCTGAATTGCCCGTCTGTGCATTTACCACGTTTCAGAATCTCTGTCTGTCTGTCTGTCTGTCTGTCTGTCTCTCTGTCTGTCTGTCTGCCTCTCTCTCTGTCTGTCTGTCTTCTCTCTCTCTCTCTCTCTCTCTCTCTCTCGCTCTCTCTCTCTCTCTCTCTCTCTCTCTCTCTCTCTCTCTCTCTCTCTCTCTCTCTCTCTTTCTCTCTGTCTGTCGGCATAAACAAGGTAAAATCATATTTTCTACTGATCATGAACAGATAAACACAGCAAGGCTAAAACCCAAACATTGTAAAATTAGTAAAAAGCATGAGAGTGTCCATTAAAACAAAAATGCATGCAGTATGTGGAAGCCTCCAAGAGCTGCGAAACAGTTCTATCACCTCTTTATCACCTCTTTAACACGACACAGTTCTATCACCTCTTTAACACGACACAGTTCTATCACCTCTTTAACACGACACAGTTCATGGTGTTTGTGAGGCACAAACCCGTTCCCCATTTTCATGTAATCGTTACAGACATGCCCGTTGCATTTTGACAGATGATCATGGCTTTCACAAAGGGAATTCTGGAGTGGAACCAGGTTTCTGCCCGTCCGCAGTGGAAGGACCGGAAGGACCCATCTAACAGTGAAAGGACTGGAAGGACCCATCTAAAAGTGAAAGGACCTGAAGGACCCACCTAAAAGTGAAAGGACCGGAAGGACCCACCTAACAGTGAAAGGACCAGAAGGACCCACCCAACAGTGATAGGACATGAAGGACCCACCTAACAGTGAAAGGACATGAAGGACCCACCTAACAGTGAAAGGACCTGAAGGACCCACCTAACACTGAAAGGACCTGAAGGACCCACCTAACACTGAAAGGACCTGAAGGACCCACCTAACAGTGAAAGGACCTGAAGGACCCACCTAACACTGAATGGACCTGAAGGACCCACCTAACACTGAAAGGACCTGAGGACTCACCTGAAAGTGAAAGGACCGGAAGGACCCACCTAACACTGAAAGGACCTGAAGGACCCACCTAACAGTGAAAGGACCGGAAAGGACCCACCTAACAGTGAAAGGACATGAAGGACCCACCTAACAGTGAAAGGACCAGAAGGACCCACCAAACAGTGGAAGGACATGAAGGACCCACCTAACAGTGGAAGGACAGAAAGGACCCACCGAACAGTGGAAGGACTGGAAGGACCCACCTAACAGTGGAAGGACTGGAAGGACTCACCTAACAGTGGAAGGACTGGAAGGACATACCTAACAGTGGAAGGACCTGAAGGACCCGCGTAAGAGTGGAAGGACTGGAAGGACTCACCTAACAGTGGAAGGACTGGAAGGACCCACCTAATAGTGGAAGGACTGGAAGGACCCACCTAACACTGAAAGGACCTGAAGGACCCACCTAACACTGAAAGGACCTGAGGACCCACCTAACACTGAAAGGACCTGAAGGACCCACCTAACACTGAAAGGACCTAAAGGACCCACCTAACACTGAAAGGACCTGAGGACCAACCTAACAGTGAAAGGACCTGAAGGACCCACCTAACAGTGAAAGGACCTGAGGACCCACCTAACAGTGAAAGGACCTGAAGGACCCACCTAACACTGAAAGGACCTGAAGGACCCACCTAACACTGAAAGGACCTGAAGGTCCCATCTAACAGTGGAAGGACATGAAGGACCCACCTAACAGTGAAAGGACAGGAAGGACTCACCTAACACTGAAAGGACCTGAAGGACCCACCTAACACTGAAAGGACATGAAGGACCCACCTAACACTGAAAGGACCTGAAGGACCCACCTAACAGTGAAAGGACATGAAGGACCCACCTAACAGTGGAAGGACCGGAAGGACCCACCCAACAGTGAAAGGACCTGAAGGACCCACCCAACAGTGAAAGGACCGGAAGGACCCACCTAACACTGAGCGGACCTGAAGGACCCACCTAAGAGTGAAAGGACCTAAAGGACCCACCTAACAGTGAAAGGACCTGAAGGACCCACCTAACACCGAAAGGACCTGAAGGACCCACCTAACAGTGAAAGGACCTGAAGGACCCACCTAACAGTGAAAGGACATGAAGGACCCACCTAACAGTGAAAGGACCTGAAGGACCCACCTAATAGTGAAAGGACCTGAAGGACCCACCTAACAGTGAAAGGATATGAAGGACCCACCTAACAGTGGAAGGACAGAAAGGACCTGAAGGATCCACCTAACAGTGAAAGGACCTGAAGGACCCACCTAACACTGAGCGGACCTGAAGGACCCACCTAACACCGAAAGGACCTGAAGGACCCACCTAACAGTGAAAGGACCTGAAGGACCCACCTAACACTGAGCGGACCTGAAGGACCCACCTAACACCGAAAGGACCTGAAGGACCCACCTAACAGTGAAAGGACCTGAGGACCCACCTAACAGTGAAAGGACATGAAGGACTTACCTAGTAGTGGAAGGACCGGAAGGACGCATCTAACAGTGAAAGGACCAGAAGGACCCACCTAACAGTGAAAGGACCTGAAGGACCCATCTAACAGTGAAAGGACCTGAAGGACCCATCTAACAGTGAAAGGGCCGGAAGGATCCTCCTAACAGTGAAAGGACCTGAAGGACCCATCTAACAGTGGCAGGACCAGAAGGACCCATCTAACAGTGAAAGGACCGGAAGGACCCACCTAGCAGTGAAAGGACCGGAAGGACCCACCTAACAGTGGAAGGACCGGAAGGACCCACCTAGCAGTGGAAGGACTGGAAGGACCAACCTAACAGTGAAAGGACCGGAAGGACCCACCTAGCAGTGAAAGGACCGGAAGGACTCACCTAACAGTAGGAAGGACCGGAAGTACCCAGTTGTCTTATCATCCAGTACAATAAATCCTATCGGCGGACAAGTGGAAAGCATCTCTTTTCCTGTTCGTCCTCGGGCAAGTACTTTTTGACTGTGTGGGTGTAAGTGTGATTGAGTAGACAGCTTCCATTGTGGGCCGGTCACGCTTCGCTCCTCCCTTTTCACCCCCTCCCCCCTCACTCCTCCCCAATCCCCCGGTTCTTATCTGAAGGGATCTCCCAGAGAGCACAGGCTCACTAAGACGAGGTGCGTTCCAGAAAGAAAACGTATAAGCGGAGTGGAGGCATTATGCCTGTTTTGGACAGAAACGACGGATGGGGTCTCTTTTCGCCCCTTCAGACAAGCATCACACGGATGCTGAGTATGCTGTCAATGGCATGTTGAAACTGACTCTGGCCATTTACTTTTAATAATCGTCTCTTAACTGAGAAACTGGCAGATTTCCCCCCTATTTCCGTGTCCCATGGGCAACTGAAAACTGTCTGAGAATTTTCAAACGTTGAAAAGTCATGGCCGGTGGTCATTGGGACAACCCTGACATAGTCTGAGAGACGAAAAGCGGTCGGCTGACAAACGTAGCTTCTATCCAAGTGTCCATTTTTCTGACACAGGTCTTTGAGAAACAAATTCGATTGGATTTGCATCGTTGGGTTGCTCAAATCGATCCTTTAAGTGTTTTGAAGAATTGCTCCAAATGATGCTTACTCGAGATATATCGTGTGCACAGGCGACAGAAATACGCTATTACCTTTTGTTCATTCTCTTCATAGTCCCAGAACATTTCGGAAAGTTCAACAGGCTTCCTGAAAGTGTTGATATATGCTCCATGCATTTTAGATGGGCTCTGCGACGCCAGAATTGTCGAGCTTTCTAAAGATGTCCCCAGCATTTGGATTGCCTAGGCTACACAATGATCCTCGTATTTTCAGTTTCATATTGACTGACTGAAACCATTTACTGTCAGATTAACATATCGTTGTACTGACATTCAAAAACATGATAAATTAATGAAAAAACAAAATAATACAAGCAACATCTGAATGATATAAAAATAATGATGGAGACTTAACAGGGAAATATCTAACTTTATAAGTAAAATAATAAAATTAGAAATTATAATTACACACAAATTACATCCTAACTGTCCTGAAAATTAAACCCCCCCTCTCTCTCTCTGACCTTATGGAAAAGGTGCGCACACTGGCGATTAAACGTTTTCTAAAATCACTTTACACAGTTCTAATAAAATGGCATATGGAGAAACGGGTAGATACCCCTTGCAAATACGTTCCAAAACTACGTGTGTCAAGTATTGGCTACGTCTTGTAAAACTTCCACCAAAGCAGAATTAATAAACAAGCATATCATATGTTATTAAGACAACATGAAAATGGAAGACAAAACTGGGTTTCTGGAGTAAAAAATCTCCTTTTTGAAACTGGATTTGGTTTATATGGAATAACCAGAGAACGACAAACTTTTTATTCTAGAATTTAAAGAGCGTTTGATATCCTCCTACCAACAGATCTGGCACTCTGAATTAGAAAATAGTGAGAGATACTCTTGGTTCTTGCGTTTTAATAGTGACTTACAGCCAGAAAAGTATTTATCGGTAGTAACACGAAAATGGCACAGGGATTCATTAGCACGCTTTCGAACAAGGACCCTTGGTCTATATGCTAAAGAAAGATGGTATGGTATATCTAATAATGAACGTAACCGTATCTGTCCAATTTGTAAAAAAAACCTAATATAGAAGATGAATTTCACTTTTTCTTTCAGTGTGAGGTGTATGAAAAGGTACGGGAAAAATGCGATGTCTTTAAATCAGTATTAGCAGAAGAACGTGACTTAGTCACTCTGTTACAGAGTGATAGTGAAAACAACTTAAAATCTATTGCTAAATTTATCGCAGAAGCAAATATTCTTCGAAAAAGGAAGCTTCTCAATACTTAAGTCGAATTAATGTTCTTTCTTGTTAAGTCCTATTGTCCTCTCAACTGATTGACTAGGCCTGCTGGTCGCTTGCTATTTATGGTGTTTACTGATTTCTATTTACTTTCTGATTCTCTTTAATTTTGATTTTTCATAATTTTGTTCAAGCAGTGTTCCCCATGTCAAATAGCAGGTTTTGCTGATGACATTAAACTGTATTCATTGTCATTGTCATTATCTCTCTCTCTCTCCTCTCTCTCTCTCTCTCTCTCTCTCTCTCTCTCTCTCTCTCTCTCTCTCTCTCACACACACACACACACACACATGCACACAGACCACCACCACCCAAAAAAATGGATCACACACACACACACACACACACACACACACACACACACACACACACACACACCACACACACACACACACACACACACTTCCCCTTCCCCCTACTGACACATGCACACACACATATATGCATTCACAGACAAACAAATAAAACCAGATCCCTCAGTTTCATGCACTAACAAACACCTAAGTTTTGTTTTATCTTGTTTATTTATCAGCTGTGTTGCAGTTTAAGGACAGTACACCTTACTGAAAAATTGTAACGGTCATAACAATATTGTAACTGTCAATCTCTCACTGAGGGTGAAAGAGTTGAAACTTGTTCCTGGCTTTGACCATTTGTGCCTGCCTCGCCCAGTGCATACAAAATATTAACAGCCAGAAAGAAGAGAAGAGAAAGAGGAACTGCTGTAACATGAACAGAAGGTGAGGATGGGGATGGTCAGCTGTTAGGATCAAAATGAGGAATTCGCCGGGTAAATTTTCACTATTGCAAGCACGAAAACTGGTGAAGAACACAAAGTTACCTTTTAACGGTGACAGCTCATTTTGATACTTCGTGTATGACCATAATTCAACAAAAGTCCTAGATCAAAAGAAAAAAAAAAGAAAAAAAGAAAAAGAAACGAAAAACGACAACAAAGGCATTTTTGATCGTTCTTAGTTTTTTCCGAGCTTTTTAGAACACGCATAACGATATTTGTAAGGGAAACCATACAGTTTATTGTTGTTACAATTACCTGGAATGGGAGAGAGAGAGAGAAAGAGAGAGAGAGAGAGAGAGAGAGAGAGAGAGAGAGAGAGAGAGAGAGAGAGAGAAGAAGGTGGTTGGGGTAGGGGAGGGGGGTAAGGGTACGAAAACAACAATCTAAAGACAAAGTGCGCGTGGGCTGCACTTATTAGAAATGAAAGGTGAGACTGAAGAGGGAAGCGTCGTCTGATGGCAAATTAAAACAAACAAATCAAACCGACCAAAAGACCACATTGGGTTTCTTTCCCTGTGAAAATCACCATTGTAATCTTGATTTTTAAAAATAATTATCCTTTTATTTACATTATTCTTCAAGGTTTTGTTTTTCTTTTGAAAACACACACACACACACACACACACACACACACACACACACACACACACACACACACACACACACACACACACACACACACACACACACACACACACACACACACACAACACACACCGAGACACCCACATATATACTTACACACACGAAATGACTGAAACCAGTTTATTGTCAGATTAACTTTCGGTTGTATACACACATACACACACGCACTAACACAAATACACAAGCCCACGCATGGAGCCCCAAACAAAACACACACACACACACACACACACACACACACACACACACACACACACACACACACCAAAACACACACACACACAACACATACACACACATACGCACGCACGCACGCACGGACGCACGCACGAACGCACGCACGCACACACACACACACAAACATGGTCCTTTTTAACTCAGGTTATAACCCAGAAAAAATGCCAATATTCAGCATTAATGGAATTGCCCTTACGTTTGTGCAAAGTGTTAAGTTTTTAGGTGTTTATCTGTCATCAAAACTTACCTGGAATCAACATGTAAATCATATACTTGATAAAGCACGAAAAGCATTAAATTTTCTCAAAATTATAAGTAAACAACGTTGGGGTCAGGATACTAAAGCACTTTTATGTCTTGCAAACTCACTTGTTCGATCTCGTTTAATGTATGCCCAAGAAGTTTTCTTTAATGCCCCCAAGCACCTATTATCCAAACTTCAAAGCATAGACTGCAAAGCTGTTAAACTGGCACTTGGGGTACCAATACATGCTTCCAATCTAGGATCCTATAACGAAGCGGGTGTTCTTCCTCTAGATGACAATAGGAAAAATTCTTGCGCTAAATTTATAGTAAAGTCTTTTGCTTTTGATTCATTTTGTAAGGAAGAAATTAGATTAGATTCCGCGAAAGATTTTGCTAAAAGAGCTAAAGCAATACACTCTTTACAATCAATCAATTCCTATGCCACCGATATAATCAATTCTAAAGAATTAAAACACAAAGAAATAGCCACTAAGCTACCTGTTTCACCAGTAGCACCCTGGGAGCATATTAAACCTGCTTTTGATATTGATGATACAAATTTAAACAAAAATCAATCTCCAAATATCTTAAAAAATTTAGTAAACATAAGCATTGAAAACAAGTATACTGATTATATCAAGATTTACACAGACGGCTCTGTAATGGAAAATGGCAGTGCAGGATCAGCATTTTTATTCCTTCCTTGAAAACATTAAAACGTTATAATATTGGCAGACATTATTCCATTTTCAGTGCTGAACTAATAGCCATTTTAAGGGCGTTACATCACATTCAAGAGTTACCTTTAAATGCATGCAAAATATTATTTGTGTGATTCAAAATCAGTATATATATGCCATCAAAGTCAAACTACCAAGGCACGGGTTGAAATGACACAGTAAATCAAGCACTATAATACATCACTTAGAAGCAAGATATCATGTTACCTTTTATTGATTCCATCTCACTGTGGAATTGTCTTAATGAACAGGAGATCAAGCAGCCAACAGTGCAGCACGCAATGCGCAGGACATTAAACTTAATGTTAAGCAGATCTACATGAATATATAAATACTTTGACAAGTTAGCAAAGGCAAATTTGGTTGACAAGTTGAAGCCCTTAGTTAAACAATATCACATAATTGTGTAAAAGCTTGTGACACACTGCATTCGGATATAATAATTAAGATTTTAAGTCAAATCAAATCCAATCATTACGTCTTGATGTTTAAGATTCGTCTAAATGCTCTCAAAACAAAATTTTTGTAAAGATATATTTGTGTTTGTGGGAGTCAAATTTCTACGAATCATCTGCTTCTGCACTGTCCTGCCATCAAAGCTCAAATGCTCAAAAATGGAGGCACTGTGTTCAACCTTCGAGATCCGATAACATTACAGAAAATAGTTAATGACCTTGATCTTCTTAAGTTGTTTTCAGAAACTTTGCGTTCTAGTTCTGTTGGTATTTTTCTTTGATAGTTGCTGGTAATGTTGAGATCAGTTGTGTTTGTAGAATTCAAAACTTAAGTATGGCATTGATGTTAATTTACTCAAAAACACTCAACACTTAAAAGATTCTCTCACATGCATATGTTTACTTCTTTTTTTTTTTTTTTGTCTAATGTCACTTGAGGGTGAAGAGACGTTAAATTAAAGTACTACTACACACACACACACAGAGAAATACATGCTCTCTTCATACACACACACACACACACACACACACACACACACACACACACACACACACACACACACACACACACACACACACACACACACACGCACGCACGCACACACACACACACACACACACACACACACACACACACACACACACACACACACACACACACACACACACACACATGTGCTCCCCCAGCCTTCCTCACACACGGCGTGTGGAAGTTGAAATATTCAATAATTCAACTGTCGTAAAAATTCAGGACTTGCGCAGCAGAAAACGAATCTACTGACACATACACCAAAACACGCTCTTTTTTCTGTCTTTTTGTTGTTGAATGGAAATGAACGCTGTAACCCGAACAATGCACTCACGTTTTGGACTTCTTGTTGATTCGGAAGAATCAGCAATAAAGTATGTAGAAAAAAAACAACCTATGAAAACAACAACAAGAACAGCAACAACAACAACAACAGCAAAAGCTCCATTTCAGATGACGTACATCTAGTAGTCTCCCTTCATTCCCTCTCCCCCACCCCTGCACCCACCTCATACCACTCTTCCCAGCATTCACCCTTTCAGCTCATTATCTTCATTTGTTTTCATCTCAGGTTCTGTTGGGATTGTACATTTTCTGTAAAAGAGACACAGACACACGTGCAAAGAAACATACCTGCACACACGCAGTCTCGAACTCTTTGTCGTCATCGACTTCAGTGTATCCTCCTCTAACACCTCCATCATCAGCCCTCAACAACACTTAGAAGGAATTATCATCATATTAATGGCAATACAGTATTTCACTTATGATCATAATCATTATCCAACAGTCGTTGATCACCCCCATTTCTTCCCAACGGGCATTATTATATTAATGCCAACACATGATCTCACTTGTGGCAATGATCATCATCCAACGATCATTGACCATGTACATTTCCTCCCAACCGGCATTATCATATAAATGCCACCACTTTATTTCACCATAATGACAAAGATCATTATCCAGCAGTCATTAATCATTTCCGTTTCTTCTAAAGCAACACTGGTATTATCATATTAATGCCAACACTTTATTTCGCTAATGACAAAGATCATTATCCAACCGTCATTAATCATTTCCATGTCTTTCAAAGCATCATCATTAATGGCAACACATTATCTTACATATAACAATGATCATCATCCATCAGTCATTGATCGTTTCCATTTTTGTTTCCATCCGGCATTATTATACTAATGCCACCACATTATTTCACTTACGACAATGATCGTCACCCAGTAGAACTGCAGGTTTTTTCCAATGATTCTGTTGACATGAGTTTCCCCTCCCTCCCTGTGCATACGTAGGTATAGGTGGAGAGACATGAGCTTTCCCTCCACTCCTCCCTTCCCTCCCCCTGCTTCCCCCTGCACCTTTTCTTTACCCCCCTCCCATTCTCCCTTTCCAACCATTACTATCAGTACAAAAACATCCCCACATATACCTATTATCATTATGATCTACATCCGCATTCGTTCTGTTTGATGGGTATTCCAACACATTATTTCACTGATGACGATGATCATCACCCAGTAGTACTGTGGCTTTTCCAATAATACTGTTGGTATGAGTTTCCCCTCCCCCCCCTATGCACATGTAGGTATATGCGGAGAAATATGAGCTTTCCCTCTCCTCCTCCCCTTCCCCTCTCCCTGCTCTCTCTCCCTCCCACCCCCCACCCACTGCCCCTTTTATCTTTACTTCCTCCCTCCCCCAATCCTCCTTTCAAACCATCATTATCAGCAAAAAAAAAATTCCCACATATAACTGTTATCATTATGATCGCCACCAATTAGTTTTGCTTGATGGGTACCCCCCTTCTTTTTCTCCTCTGTGTGTGTGTGTGTGCGTGCGTGCGTGCGTGCGTGTGTGCGTGCGTGCGTGCGTGTGTGTGTGTGTGTGTGTGTGTGTGTGTGTGTGAAAGAAAAAAAAGAAAAAAAGGGGGGGGGGGGGGGGGGGGGAGGGTAAAAAAGGTTAACACAATGAGGTAAAAGAATTAACATATCTACAGCTATAACACAAAAGTAGAAAATCCACTTAATCAAAGATTGAAAAACAAAAAACAAACAAACAAAAAACCCACAAAAAACCCGAAACATGTTACTCTTCTGTCTCATCTTACCACTGACTGCTATATATTACAAACATTTGTCCAATTGGACTTTTAGCTAAGTTCAAAAAGAAAAGATACGTTTCACTTGCTGACAGTGACAGGAAAACATTTTGACTTGGCTGTACAAAAGTATTTGGAATGAATTTTTTCATTAAGTTACACAAAAGAATGTGATCAGTTGATATGCTATGACCACATATACAATGTATATTTTTGACATACTTTGTTTTAAAACAATCCAATTTCCATCTACAGATCAAGGAACTTATCTGTCGTCTACGATAAATGTTTTGATCGTACTTACTTAACATTTCATGAATACTTCCCATTTCATTGTGTAAACCAAGACACCCAGTTTCTCTTTCTATCAAATGAAAATTAGAAAATTTTACTTTTTCTGCCAAAGTATAGCACTCTTGCACTGACACAGAGAAGTTCAAAAAATGCGAATCTGATGATTGTTTTGCTCCTCTCTTTGCCAGAACATCAACCTTTTCATTAAAGTATAACCCGCAGTGGGAGGGCACCCAAAGAAATGTTATTTCAGTGTCTCTGACTGAGAGGAAATGTACTAAATTATTTATTTCAGTGATCATCTCAGGTCGAACTTTTAATCTAAAATTCTTCATTGCAGAAAGAACTGACTTAGAATCTACGCATAAAACAACTTTAAATAAATTTTGAGGGTAATCAACAACAAACTTTAAAGCCATAATTATAGCAGTTAACTCCGCAGTGAATATAGATTTGTTTTTTTTCCGAGATAATAAGACTTTTCTTTGTTGAGACCTGGGATAATGTATGCCGCACTTGCATGTTCATTAATTAATGATCCATCAGTGTATATCTTAAAATGGTTGGAATAGTGATCATGTAAATGCATTTTGATATTGGATAATAACAAATTAGTGTTTTCAGCCTTTGTTAAATCTGTATGCTCAATATCAAAATGTGCTCGTATTAGTCTCCAGGGAGGGATAGGAGACACAATAGATCTTTTTGCAATAGATGTTAGTTTGATATCAGGAATCTAAAATCGAGGAAGTATATGTTCTTAGAGTCGTTTGAGATGATATATTTTTAGCCCTTTTTGGAAAATCAGTGTTCGATTTAATATTTATTTCAGGGCCTATATTGTTGTCTATAGTAGAACTTCTTATAACAAATTTGGTGCATGCAAGATTCCTATATTCTTCCAGTGGTAATATCCCAGCAGCACTGTATGCTTTTGTACAAGAGGCATGGACTGGTAGTCCCATGGCTATCTTATATGCTTTGGAATCAATACTTTGAAGTTTTTTCAGTAAGTATTTGGGTGCACTGAAGAACGCCTCTTGCGCATAAGTTAATTTTGATCTAACCAGTGCAGTAGAAAGGTGCAAAAGAGTAACTGTGTCCTGAGCCCAAGTATGTTTACTAATAATCTTTAAAAGATTTAAAGTTTTTCGAGCTTTGTTAGAATATACTCAATATGAAAATTCCATGATAACTTTGATGTTAAATTTACTCCAAGGAATTTCACTATTTTGGTATATTTGATGGTATGCCTTTGACTGGAAATAAAGGCATATTAACTGGATCAGATCCAGTATTAAATAACATCATGTGACTTTTTTCAGTTGATATTCGCAAACCATTTTCAGTCATGTAAGAAGAAAAGGTATTTAATTCTTTTTGATCTAACTTTTTGATATAGTTTTGTGATCTGACAGGTGTACATTTTTTTAATGTCACTTTCATCCATAAAAATTTGTCATCTGCATATTGGGCTAGTTCTATATTTTTGGCAATTTTTGTGGGTAGATCGTACATCAGAATATTAAAAAGTAAAGGGGCAATAACAGACCCCTGAGGAATGCCCATGTGTAATTTTCTTCTTGTAGAATAGGCGTTCCCTACCTTCGTTCTAATATATCTATTTTCTAAGAAGTCTTTAAGAAAATCATAAATGTTTCCTGATAATCCAATCTCTTTAAGTTTATAAAGCAAACGAGAGTGCCACACTTGATCATAAGCTTTAGTGACATCAAAAAATGTTGCTAGTAAACATTTTCTCCTGGAAAACTGATGTTTAATTTGAGTGGTAAGTTTGACCAAGTGTTAAATAGCGCTTCTATCCTTTCGAAAACCTGCTTGGTTTGTTGGGATAACTTTGTTCTTTTCACAAAAGTAGTTTAGTCTATTTAAAACAATTGTTTCATAAAGTTTACAGACATGAGAAGTTAATGAAATAGGTCTGTAACTGTCTATACTTTCGTTCGGTTTACCTTCCTTGTGAATCGGTACTATTACTGATTCTTTCCATATTTGTGGCAAATGACCTGAGCCCCAGCATTTTTTAAATATACTAAGTAAAATGATTATCCATTTGTCTGGAAAATGTTTAATCATTTCATTAGAAATGGCGTCAATCCCAACAGCTGCTTTTTGTTTGGGAGAGAATCTATGGCATCTTTCACCTCTTGTAATGTAATTGGGGCGTTGATGTCGTTTGTGTCATTATCAGATACATCATTAAAGACATGAGTAGATTCTTTATCCTCTCTGAATATTTTTGGTTTTCAGACAACCCATCTAACCTGCTTACTTTAGCAAACTAGTCGACAAAAGCTTCTGCTTTGTCTATGGATGATGGTAACTTGTTATTATCAAGAATGATAGGATATTCTGGGAGTTTGATTCCATTTTTTATCATTTTTATCTCTTTCCATACCATTCTACTATCTTTAGGATCGAATGTGTTTCTTTTGCAAAAATTATCCCAATAATCCTTTTTGGCTTGTTCCATAACCCTATTACTATGTATATTTGAGTGTTTCATTTCCTTAAATTTTTCATCTACCATTTTCTTATCTTCACTTTTCTTGGTGTGCACGTATTCCTTGAATAACCGTTTTTTCTCATTAACAGCCTTATCGCAATCTTCAGTCCACCAAACATTACCGAGATGTTTACCCCCTTTAGATCCCTGATTCTTTAATTTAGGAATACATAAACCAGACACTTTTAGAACAGAAGTACAGAACGTTTCATACACTGTATCAATGTCATCATCTGGGGACAAGCTTATGTCTAGATCTTTAAGTGTATTGCAAAATTGAGACCAATTGGCATTTTTATAATCAAATCTTGGGATTGTATCATCAGGTTTAGTGTCTTCAAAATTAGGGGACTGATTAATTGTAATGATGATTGGTATGTGATCACTCCCAAGAGTTTCACTATAAGTTTCCCATGCACACGACAAAGCCATTTTAGGTGAAACCATCGTTAAATCAATAGCAGTAGGTCTGTGTGTAGATACATCAGGAACTCTGGTATAAGAACCATCATTGAGTAAACATAAAGTTGAGTCTACAAGATTTTCCACAAACCTATTACTACTGACCTGTGTGAACTCTTTTTCCCAGAAAGGAGAATGTGCATTAAAATCCCCTCCTACTAACCATTTACCATTATCATTCTTGATGTTTTTCATCCATTCAGTATTGGCTTCATCTGGACCCTTAGGTAAATATACAGAAGCACAATTTACTTTTAAGGAGTCCGAAAACTTGACAGTTACAGCAATGAAAAAATCCCATGTAATCCACAAGGCACAAGTGATTGTTTGTCACAATACTGTAGTCCAGTGCGAACATAGATTGCACAATTTACTTTATCACCATGTTTATCTGTATCTA
Organism: Conus ventricosus; assembly: GCA_018398815.1. Taxonomy (NCBI): domain Eukaryota; kingdom Metazoa; phylum Mollusca; class Gastropoda; order Neogastropoda; family Conidae; genus Conus; species Conus ventricosus. Next base: position 50,415,804 of record CM031627.1, read on the forward strand.
CTACTGGTGGATAGTAGTACTGTTCCAATCTTGGTAGTTTGTTCTTGCTGACATTAACAGACTGGAGTAAGGGAACATGGCAGGCAGATGACACTAAAAATTGACGTAAACAGTCAATATTAGAATAGAGAGAGCGGCAGTTCCATTGCAATATTTTTATATTGTTGTTAGATTTCATGTTTGAAAAAAAAAAACCCAACTAAACAGATAAAAAACAAAAATGTTGCTTTAACACAATTGGAGCTTAGCTGCACACAGACGTAGGCTGGTATGCTACATTTGTTCCGCACAAAAACAACAAAAAAATGTCACCAGTTGTATAAGACATTGAACGTATTGGACCAGGCAGAGCCGTAGAAGGAATCCTCAGGGAAGGGAGTGAGGCGCAGGTACCGGGGACGTCGCGCTGTCTTCCGCGGCCGTTCCCAGAAGAGGTTCCTCAGATGCCGGCCAATATTTCCCGCTAAGATGCTAGCTCCTCTAGCAGTAGGAGTTGTGTGTGTGTGTGTGTGTGTGTGTGTGTGTGTGTGTGTGTGTGTGTGTGTGTGTGTGTGTGTGTGTGTGTGTGTGTGTGTGTGTGTGTGTGTGTGTGTGTGTGTGTGTGTGTGTTGTTGCTGTTGTTGGCATGGCAACACTTTTTCCATTAATCATTTCCATTCATTTCCTCTCCAACCAGTATTATCATATCATTATACTATTATCCTAATACCAACACTTTCTCACTTCTCACAATTAGTCTCATTATGATCATCATCCACGAATGACAATGTTTACACACTCTCTCCCCCCCCCCCCCCCTTGTGTGTGAATGTTTTTTTTTAAAAAGACACATTACCCCTTTTATTCCTTGATCATTTCCATTTCTTCTCAACACAATATTATCATTTTAATGCCAACACATTATTGCACCTTTAACAATGAACACCATCCAACAGTATTGTTTACTTTTCCAGTAATACTGTGTGCATGAGTTTCCCATCCTTCCTCCCTGTACATACGTATGTGTTGGTGGCAAGATATGAGCTTTTCCTCCCCCATCTTGCCCTCTCCTTTTCTTTCCTTTTTCCCCAACACAGATAGCCCCTTACCCATTGATCACTTCCATTCCTTTCCAATCATTATCATCATTACCCACACCCCCACATATACCTGCTACCATCACAATCACCACCCATTAGTTTTTTTAAAAAAAAGTACCATTTCGATTCCTTACCACCAAGCACTATAATCAATCCACCATAATCACTACCATCACTAATGTATCATACCATTAAACAAGAATGACAAAACAAACAAACCCTACTGTTTCACCCACCCCCCACCACCATCACCCTTTTTCTTTCTTCCCTTCAGTGTTTAGCCACTATTTAAAAAAATTACCAGTATCCCTCCTATTATTATGTCTATTTTCATCATCGCCATTATTATCACTATTATCGCCATCGTTAGCATTATTCGCACGGTCATCATTACTATTTCAACTCCCATGATCCTCTCCTTAAGGGCCTTGTTTTCATACGACAGCCATTTTGCGCCGAATATGATAAGGTAAGTGGTTTTTCGTTCTTCGTTTTCAATGTCCTAAATGTTGTTTGCTTTTTGCCTGAAGAAGACCCAGGAGGTTGAAATGCATTGGGTTTTGTCCTGTAATCTGTGTGTCTGTATTTGTGGCGGTAACTGACACCGTTTCTTCTTAAATTTT
>CM031627.1:50422505-50425005 GCA_018398815.1 Conus ventricosus
CCGTATTTGTCTCATGGCTAACTGTACTATCAATTCATCCAAATGGACATGTCAAGATACGGTTTTAAACGGTCAATTTTCGAACCTATATAGAAGTGGTATTGATGTGATACCTTTCTATATACAAATTTCATAAAAATAACCTTATACTAAAATACGGCAGAATAACGGTTTTAACGGTGCTATCATTCAGCTTAATCACTTCATAGGACAGAGATCGATTTGTCCAAGATCACAACCGCTTTACAAATGGCCAAGTACTTTCTGAGATATTCCATAAAGAAGAAAAAACCGTTACAGGCCGTTACACCGTTAGTAACGGCTATAACGGGGCAAACTAAGACATCAGGCATCATCCGTGACCCATAATGAACATACCTGCTAATTTTCACAAAGATCGGCCAAGTACTTTCGGAGATATTCCATAAAGAAAAAAACTGTTACAGGCCGTTACAGCCGTTAGTAACGATGTTAGTAACGCTGTAACGGTAAACTAAAACGTCGGGCATCATCCTTGACCCATAATGAACATTCGTACAAATTTTCAGAAAGATCGGCCCAGTAGTTTTGTCTGGAGCGAGTGGAACACATTTTGACCACGGACACACAGACAGACAGATACACACACATAAGACACATTTCTTCGTTCCCATTCTAAAGTACTCCCTGTTCAATAAGAACTGGGAGTACAAAAATGATGCTCCATGCTTGCCTATATACCCTGTACCCGGACACATCTACACAGCAACAACAACCGGAGAAATCAACAAATACAAATAAGTATTTATTCAAGACTTGGTTTTACCACGTCCATCTTTCAAAGAAAATATAAAAAAAAAAAAAATTAATATATGGCTACCATCTCCCGCCACCCACCTCCTCTCCCCTCATTCACCCCTCAGACCTCCCCTTGCCATTCCCTTATAAAAATAGATGATTAAATCAAATGAAAAGCGAACAAAGTCGTGTTGTGTAATGGACGTACTTCTTGGAACAAATCAAACGATGTTACAGCCTTGTCACAAATCAAACGATGTTACAGCCTTGTCACAAATCAAACGATGTTTACAGCCTTGTCACAAATCAAACGATGTTACAGCCTTGTCACAAATCAAACGATGTTACAGCCTTGTCACAAATCAAACGATGTTACAGCCTTCATGTCACAAATCAAACGATGTTACAGCCTTGTCACAAATCAAACGATGTTACAGCCCTTGTCACATTCACAAATCTAACGATGTTACAGCCTTTTCACATTGTCACATATTCAAACGATTTTCATCCATTTTTGCCCTCACAAATCTTGTCGTTTTTTGTGTTCTGTTCCCTACTTTTTTTTTTTTTGCTTTTCTTTCACAGTTTTTCCTGGTCCACCTTCCTTTCTTTACATTGTCTTTCATTTTTTTTCATGTCTGATTTTCATTCTTCATTCCTTTACTCTGTTTGTCCCCCCCCCTTTGTCTTTTGGACTTTCCATCCTTGTTTCGTGTTGTTCTGTGTTGGCGGCGCGCGCGCGCGCGCGTGTGTGTGTGTGTGTGTGTGGTGGGTGTGTGGGGTGTGTGTGTGTGTGTGTGTGTGTTGTGTTGTTGTGTGTGTGTGTGTGTGTGTGCATGCGGCGTGCTCGGCGCGCGCGCGCGTTGTGTGTGTGTGTGCATGCGTGGTGTGTTGTGTGTGTGTGTGTAGTAGTAGTAGTAGTACTTTAATTGTACGTCTTTTCACAAACTATGTGATATTAGACAAGAAAGGAGATATAGACAGGCAAATAGAGGGAGATAGATAGAGTTTGTTCATGTTGCATACAAGTGTGTGTGTGTGTGTGTGTGTGTGTGTGTGTGTGCGTGCGTGCGTGCGTGGTGCGTGGTGTGTGTGTGTGTGTGTGTGTGTGTGTGTGTGTGTGTGTTGTGTGTGTTGGTGGGAGGGGGTGGAGATGGGAGTGAGCGGAGGGTGGTGTACATAAAATCAGAAAACAATCAGACACACAAACGAATAAACAAACAAACCTACACACACTAACAATATCAGATTAAAGCAAATACCTGACTGGACTACAAATCAAGCAGAAAGTAACTTTCAAAGCAAAATCAATATCAGAAAAAATATCTGTCACAGACATGCCTGATAAATATGGCAGAAATGCCTTGAGAGGCACACATTCGAACAAAACATGATCTCTTGTCAATTTTGTTTCCCCGCATATGCATTGTGTTGCAGACCTATATTTAGTTCTAAAAGCATCCAGTTTCAATCGATGGAATATTGAAACGAAGTTTCTGTATTGATGCATATCATAAATGTGCAGATTTTGGATGCTTTTGAAATGATCAATACTAAAAAGAGGATTATTTTGTGTCTGAACATGAATAACAGCGTTGTTCTGCCCATTTCTGAAATATTCCCAAGCTGTATGTTTTAAAATTTGTTGACTCTCTTTCAAAGTGAACGGTATGGAAATAGTTTGTACCCTCGTTCCATTTTCAGCGCTTTTTTTCGCACATCT
>CM031627.1:50432505-50447505 GCA_018398815.1 Conus ventricosus
GTGGATTGCAGACTCAAAAATGGGAAGATTGGTTAAAACAACATATTGGAATCTCACCTTCCTATTCCCGTAAACTGAGGGTGATATTTCGATTGCTTAGACCATACTTGGATAGGTTTTCTACTGTTGGACTATCTTTCATTGAAGTCTACTCCATGAGAAATGACCTTAAAGCAATGTTTTTATATAGTGAGGGGATAAGGAAGTATTGGTCCACTTCAATTCAACCAGCAATGCAGCTTGAAACACAATCTTCTCAATAGCTACAGCAGGGAACAGCCGCGGTCTAGGCTAGACCGCGTGAAATGAACAGGCACACGTCACAGCTTATAGCAGAAAGCCAACGCTTCAACGACCACGGTCTAGCCTAGACCGCGTGAAACGAATATAAACAGGCACACGTCACAGCCTATAGCAGAAAGCCAACGCTTCAACGCGGACCGTCCCTTTGTTACATCCTATTCAACAGGCTGCCTATTTAGGCGGCCACAGAGTGTACTTTATTCAACTGTCTTGTTTATTAAATCAAGCTTTTGATAAATGCGCTTGGTGTCCGCTTTGAATAATCTTCAGTTGACAGAGAGGCCGACAGCGTCTTGAATTTAAGGTGCTTAAGCGCGACCCATTTCCCCATGCAAGCACCCCACCCCACGCATGCACACACTCAAGTCACTTTTAAGTTCTTAACTTAAGTCACCTCAAGTCACTTCAAGTCACCCCAAGTTCTTAATTAAGTTCTTAATTAAGTTCTTAATTAAGTTTACTTCAAGTTCTTAATAAGTTTTTGATCAAGTCATCTTCAAGTTTCTTACTCAAATCACCTCAAGATCATAACTAAGTCATCCTCTAAGTACAACCAAGTTCTTATTCAAGTTATCTTATAATTATAAAAAAAAACAATACAATCTATGTTTTTGTCTTAAATAGTAGATGTCTAATATAGTACACACACACCTCAAAAAACGCGTCATCGTTGAGGATGTTTTGCTCAGCGTCCTTAGCGCGAGATCGGTTAGCATAGTCTTAATGAAGTTCTTACATCCTAAGCAACCGCATTGATTACAATTCTGGTCTATGGAAATGTCTTTTATAGACTCCATGTCTTTATTTATTGACTTCATTATTTTATAATACGCCATGATCTATTTTTATCAAAAAAAACAAAAAATTAAGTTCTTAAAATGGATCAAAAACGATCTTTTGTTGTTGGCGGTTTTGGCATGTTTTTGTCTTCTGTATTTAGTGGTTCAGGTTGTTTTGACTGCTTTGGTTTTTTGTTGCCATTGTTTATATATTTTATAACCGTAATAACCGCCCCAGCAGCAGCAAGGGCGCCAAAAATGGCAACAGTTTTAAGTTCAATATTCCATGAAGACTTTGGTGCTGTAGGCCTTGAATCGCATGGAGTTTTTATAGCTGGCATTGAATCAACTTGTTCTGGCGTTGGCGGTGTTATGTTTTCATTATGAGTTATATTCTGTGATTGTAACATTAATTTTTTTTGTCTGTTCCACTCTGCTAATTTTCTTCCTGCTTTAACACGCCCAGGATGAGGATGCTTTTCACTGGTCACCACCTGATTCAGTGTTTTCTGATTCTGCTGATTTTCTGGTTTGGTTACTTTCTCCACCTGATTCAGTGTTTTCTGATTCTGCTGATTTTCTGGCTCGGTCATTTTGAAGGGAAATAAAATCTATATGATTAAAAGTAATTAATCCCATGATTAATGGCGATAACAATGTTCCATATCTGTAATATAGATCACAGCTTAGAGACTCTAATGACTTTGTTAAAACTGGATCCTGCGTTAAATCATACATAAAGTCTTGTTCAGAATCAATGGGAGCAAATTTACTGACTAGTTTAGTGTACAAACTAAGAGCCGTTTGCCCAACACTTTTTACCATTCTAGACCCCAGCTGCGCTTCATACCTGTTATGATACTTTACAATGTCTTGTGGCGACATCTGTTGAATTTGTTCTATGCTGAATTCAGTTCCGAGGAACTGTTTTGTTTTTCCACATGCTGCCAAAGAATACAACCTCTCCTATTTGGGCATAATAGCTTGGTCATCAACTTGGTCATTCATAAGTTCAGGAAGGTTTAGGCCGCCTGTAGCTGTAGTAGATCATCGCTGTTCATGTTTTTTTATTAATTATAATTATTTTATTATTTTAAAAATGAGCACCGAAAAAACTGTCGCCAACCTTGGATACCATTCTGCTGTTATTGGAGGTCTAAGTGTAGGATACACAATGCTTGGTAAAAGCCTGTTAAAAATAAAACCAGCAGATCTTGGCAAACTAGACTTTGAGGATTCAGCACAAAACTGATTGCTATTATTGCAGCTTCGCTCGCTACAAAGATTTTCTAGTTAAGCAAGAAATAATTCCAGAGAATATAAATATGTAAAAAAAAAAATACATTTATAAAAAATGGCTTCACTCGTAATGATGATAGGCGGCGCTGTGGTGAATGCGCTTGCTTTTAGTGGAAGTAATTACGCATTTAGTAAACTACGGGATGACGGCGAGAGAAAAAGACATAACAAAGCTGTGGAGCAACTAGCCGCAGCACAAGATCGCTATGAAAAGCAGAGAATTGAGCAGTTAGATTTTATTCATAACAAACTGAAAAAAACAGGGGCATGCAGCTTACACATTTAAAGATGTTGATCAAGCGATAAAAGAGTATTATCTAGTAACAGGCAAACCAATCGAAACATTGCCCCCACCAAAATTCAGCGATTTTTATCATCCATCAGAAAAACAAAAGATGCAAGAAATCACGTTTATTGTCTTTGGCATGACTGTTGTGTATTTTGTTGCCATATATATTGGATGCATAAAAATGAACAAAATCTATTATTCGCCAAAAGGATATTGGAAGGGAATTACGGCAATAAAAAAGCTAAGCCAAGCAGCGGGAGTCAGTGAACAAACAGCAAAAGAATGGTTATCTAAACAAGCGATTTGGCAAATTTATTTACCTGCACCTAAACGAATACAGAGACCACACTTTGTCAACACAACACTGAACGACACCCATCAAATGGATCTTCTATATTTACCTCATGATACGATTAGACAAAAAAGATTTAAGTACGCACTCACAGTCATTGACGTAGCTTCAAGATACAAAGATGCAGAACCATTAACACAAAAGAGTGCTTCTGCTGTTGCTGTTGCTATACAACTGATATATCAACGGGGCCCGTTAACTTATCCTCGCATGATTCAAGTCGATGATGGAAAAGAATTTAAAGGCCGAGTGAATCAATTATTGTTAAAACATAGAGTTACCATTAAAAGAGGCATTCCAGGAGTTCACAGATCACAGGCTTTAGTTGAAAACTTTAACAAACAGTTAGCTGAAAGACTTTTCTCCTACCAGTATCACAGAGAGCTTATTGACAATTCTCGCAACACAGAATGGGTTAGAAGACTGCCCTCAGTTCTACGCGCAATGAATAATGAAGAATTTAAAGGGCTAAAACCAGTACAAGCAATCAAAAAACAAATAATAAATGTTGCTGAAGACTCCAGTACAACAGCAAACTATTACCGTTTGGTTTAAAAGTAAGGTACCTTTATTTACGGGGGAAGCAGAAGGGGACACTTGCATTAGGGCAACCGATCCAGTTTGGAGTGTCGATCCATATGAAATAAAAAGAATTGTAAGAATGAATCCGCCCATGTATTATTTACGAGAAACTGACACAACGAAACAACCGGCTCCTCAAAGATCTTTTGTGAAGGAAGAACTGCAGATAATCCCGCCAGACACAGTTCCGCTTTAATTAATTTACATAAAATATATTTAAGTTTAAAATGGAAGCCCAAAAGAAAGAACGTGGAATGGAAGCAAGAATGATAGATAAAGAGGCCTTCGAATTAATAAAAGATCATTTAGGGCGTGTGCTGCTATTAGGGAATAATGCAAAAATCAAATGATACGTATTCTGTTGTTAACGAAACAGCTACGAGGATTCCTTGGCACAGGGCAGATCGGCCAGAGCACTTACAGCCCCTAAACCTATATTTTGACTATCAAATATGGAGAAAAGAATATTTTGAAATAATAAAAAAAATTCGAGCACGTCAAGCAGAAATAAGAAAAAATTGGAATAAATTGGAAGATGATGCGATTGATCTTCTAAATAAATTTCAGGAAAAATATGAGCCCGAATATAAACTCTCCGGTGAAGAAAATATGTAATTATGCTGTTCTCCAATGTCCAATTGCATATGAAAACTCTGGATTAACAAACACACGTTTGTGTTTGTTCTATCTAATGACTTCTTTGTTACAACAGTTGTGTTGATCTCATGCAGATTAGATCGCAGTTTTACGTTGTCATGATGAAAAGTCTTATTGTTAAACAATGCTTCTTTGTAGTTGTCATGCGATATGTTTGACTGCACAACACTGCGAGATATTCCTTTTGCTTTCTTTATGGTTTTCTCCTGGCTCGAAATACTGTACATTTTCGACCTTAAACCAATAAACTCCTTAATCACCTTTCCAGATAATTCATCCTTCATCTTTCCTAAAACCTTCTTGTTAGTAATTGAATGCAAAGGCGAATCTTTAGGGTAATCGGATGTGTCGTACCATCCTGCTTGCCCTTTAGCTACTTCTATTTCCATGTCTTTATAGATGTCTTCAGTAGGGATATCTATAACAAAACTATCTGTATCTGTGTAAAGTACTCTGGACTCAGGATACGAGGGCTTAAAGTAGTCGCAAAGAAATTCTAACATCAAAAGCTTTGATAATTCTAAAACAGTAAACCCGATAAAAACGGGCTTATCCAATTTGACTTTCTTTTTTTTCATCATTATACCAAAAAGCTGGTCATGAAATCTTCTGAAGTCCTGATAATTGGGTTTAGAAGTCAGCTTAATTGCTTCGTTCTCTTTGGTGACCAATCTGACATCTTTGCGCTTGTGCGGATTTTCCATAGTCTTTCCGAAACAGCTGTTGTTCATAGCTTGAAAAAGTCTTTTTCTGAAGCATCTGTGGATTTAGTTCTGAGATCAGTGTTCTTCTGATGTAGGGTTTTTATGAACTGTTCTTGATCAAAAGCAATTAAATACGATGAACAGCTGTCAACCTTCAAACCATGTCTTAAATAAAATTGTAGAAGTCTGTAATGACAGACATAATTTTTTTTCCCCCGAAGATTAGGCACAAGTTTAGCGGTTCTGTTTTTGCCATCTTTAGACTTTCTGCCGCTAACGGATAGTATTATGCAGGTCATGGAGTTCCTGAGGATATTCTAAGTCAACTTCTAGAATGTATCCACGCTGGTGATCGGCTCAAACTGCTCAACCACTTTAATGCTTTTTGAATATTATTTGTCCCTGTGTACTTTTTAAAGTTGTGTAATGAAGCGATTGCACCATTCCCCATCCATACAGATTGTTTGCGTCTAAATACTGAGATAGTTAGACCTTTTACTCGGATCATAATCGTCCAGGTATTTGTTGTTTGCTTTAAAAGTAATGATGCGACCATACTAATTCCTCCACGCAATCCGTTTTCAATCATCTGAATCATTGGTAAATCTGACAATAAATCAATCTGTACTCCAGTAAATTTTAAGAAACGTCCCAACTCATCCCGGCGCAGAAATATAATGCGCGGGATCCAGGCTAATAATGTTTCATGCAGGTCTTTCTGTAATTTTCAAAGACGTCCGCCAACAAAAAATACATCGGCCATCAAGTAGGAGTCATGATAGTCTCCCATTGTTTTACACTCTAACTTCTGCCACGCATCTTGAGCATGTTGGTATCAAAAGTCACTAATTTCCTTTTCCCTCTAAGACTAGAAAAGAACGCGTCTTTGGGGGAATTTGTATCTTCGTCAAACCTTTCCCAACTCTTCATGTACTCATAAGGGTAAAACCCCCTTTCTAACGAAGTTGGGTCAAAATATTCTTCCGTTATTGGGCAGGATTTTAAGGACATAGCCGCGCTCTAATGAACCCATCATGTGCTGCATAGAGTCATAAAAAGCATGTAATTTAAAGTGAAAACACATGTACTTTTCTGATGACTGTGGCAATGCATGCTACCCTAAAGGCGCTGGTTACTGTTTTGCATTAAAGATGAGGTCGTAACCTCGCAAGTTGTGAAGAAGATGGGCAGCTTCCATTTTGCTGGGTTCAAACTTTAGTTGAAGATTGCATTTACTGTGCGCTGCCCCTCTGAACTTTCCCACTAATGTGATCATGGCCCTCTTACTGTTGGATTCGCTGCGTCTGATGAGAGGCTTAAACCACAAATCCAACAATGTGGGGGCTGAGTCATACTGTTGTTGATCTTCGGGCGCCATTTGATTTCAGATAAATTCAGATTATTAGACAGTCACTGCGCACTTGCTGCATGCGCTGTAAAAAATCTTCTAGCCGCATTTGGTCCTCTGTATAAATTCTGGCGTTGAATGAGCGCCATCCGACCTGACAACAAGAAGCAAATGACAAATCTGATGATTACTCACAAAGGCTGTTTTTGGAAGTTTCTGTGGGGTTGGCCCTCATAAGGAACAATGAGTGATTCAAAGTCTGCGTAAACAACATATGGGGAATTTTTGGCATCCGTTTCCAGTTCTTAAAACTAACTTTACTACCTTCTGGGGGCGTAATTAGTTCTGTATTCCCAGTCAACTGGGCCCTACTACAATGTTTCTTATGTTCGCTCGCGGCTTGAACAGATGGAATTCTTGTTAAACATTTTCTACAGAATTCTTGTTTATTTTTTGCTTTGAAGTATGCGTCAATAACTACTCATTGTACGTATTAATGTGTAATGTGGCAGCCCCGCTGGTGAAAGCATTACCCGTAAGTCAACATGATTTTTGTCGGGTTCGCCAATCTTTTGGACTGTTTTTGGAACTTAATAGGCTGTAGATTTGTTTCCTCATCCCATGTGTAGATATTAACAGTATTGGTTTGTTTTGTTCTTCAAACTGATCAATGGAATCCACGCTAACAGGAAAGGTTTATTCCACTAAAGTTAAGATCATTAAATGTAAGCGGATAGTTAGACACCTCCTCTGCGTTTTTGGCGGGCGTAATGCAGCCTTGCGAGAACACACCACATGAAACATTTGTTATCTGTATTTTGTATGTTTTAGAACTGCTCTTTTCGCTACTAATGCTGGAGGTAGTGGAATGTAAGCCTTCCCAAACAATCGGCGAAATACTTAGCCTGTTTTAATCTGATCTCTAAGACTTCACCCTCTGACCAGCCAAGCCTCTCTTTTTAGCTTCTTCAGCGGCCACATCAAACTGTGTAAGCAGCTGGTCTGCCAACCGGGTTGTTAAGCCCATTATGAGAAGAATAGTCTGTTGTTTAGTTGAGACCCAGCCCTTCTAGATTTTCTTCATTTATTGTTACATAGTCAAATTAAAACAGTGACATTACTTTAACTGGGGGGTCTATTGTCAGTGTCCCTGGAACTTGAGAAATAGCATGAGCAACATTTGCCTGTACGTTTGCGGGAAATAATAAACTTCTAAATCAATATCATTCAGTGCTCTTAAATAAATCTTCTTGCATTGCTTCAAACAATTCGTCTGGACCTTCATATATCTTTTTCCATGCTGAGTTTCTTTCTAACTAAAAATATTTATTTAAATCAAAAAAATAATTAATCAATATCGATGGTCTTTTTGTGTTTAGACTCATAAACTAAAGAAATAAACACCCTTTGGCGTTGTTAATGTGAGCTGTTTTAGAGCAGGTTTAATGTTTTCGTTTACTTTTTTTAAAACATTCCTTTTTTATCTGATCGGTGTCTGCTGTTGAGGAAAAACTTGTCCTCGCCTTTCTTTGAAGATCAAACTTTGTCTTTTGTAGTCTTAAAATCAGCCTGTAAACGACTAAATTCTTCATCCGTGATGTTTGAGTCATCTAGTGCTTTATTTATTATCAGATTGAAGGAACTAAGTTTAGCTGTTATTAGTTGAACCATAGCTGTGTGCTTTTGGAGTTATTTTTTATTTTTTTGCTAGCAGCACCTACAGCTAATGAACACAGGCCGAGACCCTAAAGAAAAACCACCTAGAGGTAAAGTGCGGGTGCGCCTATGCCCGTTGCTAAGAGACCAACACTCGTTCCTGCTGATGCAGCGCTTATAGTCGATGCTCCAGTATTAACATAGGTAACAGCATTAAAGGCGGCAGAATACCTTCGTTTGGCTTTGCTGTATTTTGAAAGGCCCTTGCTCTGTTTTTGTTGCATTTGTGTAATGTTTGTTAATCTAAAGGGTTTTTACTTCAGCCCCCAGCAGAGACGACCCGGGGGTCAATGGTGCCTTCTATAACAGCCAGATTGCCTACTACTCTTCTTTAGGTACTCTCGGATAATTCTGAACAGACATGCTTTTTTAAAAATAAAAAAAATAATTTAGTATACTGCACTTTTTACTTTTTATCTTCAATATTCAGCTGCGCATCATATATTAAAAACAAATGCGCATTAAGTGGTTTTCATCTCTTTTTTTCTTTATCATTTGAATGTTTATTACGTTTTTAACCTCTCTCCCACTTCCTGTAACTCATTATCCTCTGTTGACCTTAGGTCAATCCATAAGCCGTATTCGTTGTTAAATAATCATCGAGTCTAACATTGTGAAGATGTAAAACTTTAGACCCCAAGGTCAACTTTTGGTTTTTCTACACCTCCCGCCTCCAAACAGTTTTCTTATTTCGTCAAAATGATGATAGGTTTAACCCCGCTAGCGTAGATTTGGTTAGGACTGCCCTCAATCGTACATTGTACTTTCTTTAAATTTAGGATTAATAACTTTTCAGTTGTCTTTCGAATGGCCCTTCTCTTCACACAGCAATAAAATACCTTTAAGCGATTCTGCTCGCCATGAAAATTAAAATTCCATATAGTGTCTGCCCTGCTTTTAGGATATGTTGAATGTGATGCACTCTTTCGAATATATTTGTAATTTTGACTCATATTGTTGCTTAATCAGCCTGTAGATTAGCGTTGCTAACAACGTCAAACTCTAACGAAAATGTCAGAAATGCGTACTTTGCTCGGTGTCTATGTTTGAAAACCGCGTTTGTATTCATTAAAATTTTAGTTCAATGACAATCTGTCTTGTAATGCTCTTTGAAATTATGGCGCATGAGATTTTAAACAACTCAAAATCTAAGGGAATGGAAAAGCGATTTCCATACGCAAAATTTACAGCTACGTGCTTTTTTGCCGTCTGGGTTAGCATTTCCAGCGTCTATTCTGTGTTTTAGTCCCTCATCATTTCAAAATTTCCCTTTAAACGCAAGATCAGCCCTTTCATTCTCGGTAGCCATAGATCAAATAGGTTAAAAATATGTCTGCATTGTTTAAAGAAAAATATTCTTGCCCCTCAAGTTTTACAGAAATTTTTTAAAGATTGCCCGTCCCAAATCTGGACACCTGTCCTGTTTGGGTCTGTTTCTGATGCGAGTTTCTATTTTGAAGTAAGTCGGTGCAGAGCCTGGCACAATCACTTCATCCGCTCCTAGGCTGGAAATCTGACAGTAAAGAAATTTGATCCGCATCAATAGTAGATGGATTTATTTGGAACAGTAATATTCCGTTTATTTCCCTGCACGCCTAAGGCTCTTTCAGTTTTTCTATGCGGGTCAAAAATCGAGCCAATATATTTGTGACATTTTTATAAAACAAAATAAAAAGTTAATTATTTAAAAATATGGCAGGGATTGAAGATGAAGATTATATATTAGTGATCTTGGAGATCGACATGAGTGATTCCCCTTGGGAGCGGCATCATCGGGACTCTCATTGCATGATGAATTAGTCGAAGGGGGGCAAAGGCGTGAATAACAGAAAGTAAGGTCAGATCAATTATACCAAAGTTTTTGAACTAGAAACCTCCTGAAACTATATACCCCGATGATTTTTGAACTTAAAAGATGGCCATTTGTATGTAAAAAACAAGCAAGGACAACCTTTTTCGCTTACACATAAACAGACCACTCATCAAAGTTTGTAGGCATGGGTACAATCAAAAAACACCTTTAGGTGGAAGTTCGAAATCGCCTTGGCTTTCTGGACCAAAATTAGATGCGGAGCGGCTTGCTTCCTTTCAAAACATACAACAAGAACTCCCAACAAATAACCAAATGCAAAACATGGATCCTGAAGTTTTAAGTCAACAGCAGTCAAAGAAATAAATGCAAAAGAAGCAGAAACCACTGAAGAAGAAGACAGAGCATTAAAACTATAGACGAACTAGAGATACCTAAGAGAGAATTATTAGCCCTTTTATCGTGCCCTTTTAAAAACCATCAATGGAGAATTATTAAACAATTTTAGCAAACTAACTGAACTAGAGGAGCGTATAAAAAAAGAAAAAGAAAACTTGTGAGGCTGACGACGCCAAATTAGGGCGTGATGTATAAAAAAAAGAATAGAAAAAAAGACTAGAGAACTTAAAACAACAAAGATTAGCAAGACTAGAAGTGTTGAATACTAACCGAGAACAAATTTCAAACTAAAGTGAGCGAAAATAAAAGAAACTATCCAAACAAATTTATATGAAAACACAACGCTAGCAGAACGAATAAAACGCTGTTTAGAGAGCAGGGAGTCACATTAGCAAGCGTTATAACAGCCTTAGGATTGCAATAATACGTTGGTGATGGCTATTACAGGCGGTGGTGGAGGGCAAAGTTCAGTGCCTCCATCGCCATCCCTATAAATCATGGGTAAAAAACAGCTTGATCATCTTGCGAGTTTATTAAAAAAATTAGCCGGTAAAGCTATAGACTCTTTGCCAGGTATATTAGGAGTGTTATTTAGCTGGGTTTTGTCTACTGCAAGCAAAGTAGTTGGCTTTATGGCCCAGCACTTATGGACATTAGTTCTCTTAATAGTTGGGTTAATATTTAGTAAGATAAAGACCGAGTAATCCTAGGCCAGTTAATACAACAACAAGTGCTGTCTTTTTTATATTCATGGTCATCGCGAACAAATCCACGTCTTTAACAGTCTTTGGGCTTTGGACCTTGGGGATTGGATGACTTAATCTGGGGGTTTTTTTATTGTTTGTAATATTACCCGGCTCAGAATTTATGTCGTTTTCCCAACCCTTTTGTTCTTACCTGCACATTTTGATTTCATTATTGTAGTTAAATTAAATTTTTCCTACCTGAAGTCTAGGTCAGAAGGCCCGCATGTATAAACCAGTGCCAACAGCAAAGTCTACTTTTGAAACTTGCGTATTGTAAAACATTTTGTACCTCTATACTTGAATCTAATCAACTGTAGAATTAATGGCGTCCTCTAAATTTGGGTAAGTATTGTTTTTGTGCATCCAAACCAGTAGAAGAATCAGTTATGCTCGATCTCGTTTGTGCTTGCGAACCTAGCAAACACCAAACGTAAGTCGAATGAGTCGTTTTAAATTTGTTCTATTCCTGCTTCAGTTAGGCCCTTAGAAATGTCTAAAATAAATGTTGTCCATGCTGTTTTATGCTCTTTTCTTATGGACCTAGGTGAACACCTGTGCCTGAAGAGAAGATGTTAAAGGAGGATTCCAGTCATAGTTTACTTTCTGTGCTCGCCCCAAAAATAAGGGGTGCCTAAGCCATGATTAAGATCCGACTTTTGTCTAAAGTCTGTCTTAACATTAATATTGAATTCGTTACAAATCCTTTCAAAAGCCTTCATGTCTATTCTGTTGCTAAATGGATTAAAAGTTTTGTCATTTGGTAATGGAGCTTGCAGTTCAGTCAAAATACGTCTGAAGGTGTAATAAAAATGAAATCTATACACTGACCTCACCAAAGGGATCAGGATGATTTAAATGATCAGCATACATACTCCACATCCATTGATGCACAAAAAACAGCAAAGTTTAACTGGTTCTGTAAACTGCAAACGGATGACTGAACCACACTTCGGGATGTAGTCTTTTTTAATAGGGGGGTTAAATATTGCTTAATGGAGTACTCACCTTTTTTATGAAAGGGGTCAGTCTGGGGCACAGAAATGACAAGAGTATCAGTTGTTATATTTTTAAGATTGTAGTGCGGCCCAACAGAATATTTTGCTTTAGTATTATATTTGAACGCACTCATTTTTATTTCGTTTAAAAAATGTTTGTAACAATAACAACTCAAGACCGTCCTTCGTTTTTAGAACATGCTATTGATAACAATTGCGGAAGCAAAATGGTCGCACTCCATGAAATATTTTACAAAGTCGTATGGTTTAATATAAGCGAAACTAAGAAGAATAATAAGATTAAAAATATGACAGGGAAAGAAACTTAATTGGCCAGTTAACACAATACCTGATGGTTATTACGGGTTTTGCTCACTAAAAGAAGCAATGAGTAACTTCGACATTACTCTCAAACTTAACAATGCAAATCTAAAAACAATATTAACATTCAAACCTGAAGTAGCAAATTACTTTTTTGATAAAGAGCTAGCTAAAATGTTAGGCTTTGGAGCTAACACTCAGGACACTCAAAGATTATTGTTACACCAGACGAAACTACTTATGAGGGAGAAAATCCGCTCGACCTTGCATTACATTCATTACTCTATGTTCATTTGGATGAGTTGAGCACTGATGAAAACTTATATGATGGAGGGCCCTCAACTGTTTTAAGAGCTCTTCCATCAGGGAAAGCTGCATATTGCGATTATGAAATTATACAATTCCCTAATTTACAGTTTAAAAGATTAGTTTGTGTGGAGGGTCGGATTATTTAATATAAAAATCAAAGACAAAACAGGGAAAGTCGTAAAATGTGATAACCTGCACATTGTTTTGGAAATAAAATAATAAACATAACTAAAAAATGTCGCGGGGGCCAGAAGAACCGGGAGTTACATTGGCGCCTGTGAGGTGTATAACCTTAGAATTAAAAGACCTTGCAGACGTTGCGGACTTTGAACAGAATGGTGAGATAGGAGCTTTGTATGGTTTTGAGTACACTAAAGATGGTGATTATAAACGCAAAGAGGTTGGCGACAGCAAAAAGTTTCCTAAACTAGAACAGCTGCGCAATCTAGAAGCAAATAATGTTGGCCAGTATGAATATAAAATAGTTCGAAAACCTGACCTCAAATGGCACTTAGAACCATATTTAGAATGGGAAATAAAATTTGAATTCATAAGCCCATTTACATTTTTTAGCCGTCAAAAAAGTTTCAGAAAAAGCATTCAACTCTGGCCCTTTACATGTAAGTCTTATGCCAGACGACAATAGTCGGAAAGAGATTGAAATAACGCCGTATGGGAAAAAACAGTACATCCTCCACAGAAAAGAAACGGTTTTAAAGGAAGCTTCTACAAAATTACAGTTCATTCCGCAAATGAAATTAGGAGACACGTTCACAATGATATTTGAAATTTCTGTCTTAAAAGATAAGGAGAGGGATGGGTTGTGGGCGTTAGTGACGTCCTTTTTAAAGGAATTCTAATTAGCCGCAAAACTTAGACGTTGACAGTCTTAAAGTTACTGTCGTCATTCTTCACAATGGTGAGGATATTAAGGTCATAACAACAAGCAAAAAAATCAATATTAGTCTAAATAGAAACAATCTTACAGCACTGAATTGGATTAATCTTACCCATTTAGACCTTATAGGATTTTATTATACTGAACAAGTTTTGACAGAGAGCATGATAAAAACAATAACTGGATTAGATTAAATTCTAGTATAAAACTATGGAGCAGTTAAACTTTATGACAAAAACCCCTCATTGTTCATTAATTTGTGGGCAAACTGGTTGTGGGAAAACAATATTTGTCCTCAACCTATTACAAACAGTTTATCGTTATAATTTTGCTCATATTGTGATTTTCTGTCCAACGCTTGAATTTAACAAAGCATATTATGATAGAAGGTTTATATGGACAGATGATGGCATATATTTAGTTGATCCTAGCAATAAGCTAAGTGAGTGTTTAGAATACTTTATAAATTTTTTAAGGGAACGCAGACACTATTTATTATAGATGACTGTTCGGCAGAAAGAGACATAGTTAAAAAAAGAAACGCTTTGTCGAAACTAGCTTTCAGTGGAAGACATGCTGGGATAAGTGTGTGGATTTTATGTCAGAAATATAACTCGGTTTTAAAAGACTTTAGAGAACAGTTAAAGACTGTAGTTTTATTTCACATGAAAGACAGAGACGCATTTGATGAATGTATGCGCGAAAATGATGTTATTGAAAACGATCAAGAAAAACGCAGGATTAAGCAAAAACTGAAATCTGAAAAGTTTAGTAAATTAGTATTAAAAACGGATAATCCTACACAGTATGTTTGTTTGTAGGGTCGTTATTTTTTGGTTATTGAAGTGTTACTTGTCAGAGAACTATAAAACACGGGTCTGGAGTCGCCCGGTCGAAACTGGTTGAGACCGGGTGAGCCAGACCCCGTGTTTTATAGTTCTCTCCGCCCAACCTCCTCCTCTCTTCCATCTCAGTCTGAATCTCTCTAAAATGGGATTCCACCCCTCCTCTCTGTGAAACCAATCACCCAGGCAGTGCTATCCTCCTCGCATCCCACTCAGACCTCGACAAACTTACGTTTCCCATTCCTCTTAAAAAAAAAACGTAATTATCAAATGAAAAGATACCAAAAAAAAAATGTATCATCGTGAGCAGACTTCACTTCAGTTCATTCCCTGACAGTTGGGGTCGTTGGGGGGGACGTGATGAGGCAGCCACCGTTTCTCTCCAGGCTCTTCTGTTGGAAGCTGTCGTGAGGAGACCCGGCATGGTCATTCTGGTCCAATCCTTTATGTTTTCGGACCAGTCTTTCTCTGCCTTCCTCGTCTACGCCTTCCTTCAAGGGTACCTTGGAGGATGGTTTCGGAGAGGGTGTTGTGACGAATGACGTGGCCAAACCATGCCATCTTCCGTCGTTTGACGGCTGCCAGTAGTGGTTCGTGGGGCCCAACTAGGTTGGTGACCAGGTTCCGCACATAATCGTTGGTCTTGTG
>CM031627.1:50453951-50461451 GCA_018398815.1 Conus ventricosus
TTCACTCATGTCGTCTCCACGATCAAAAACATCATAATCTTCTTCACCTTCAATGCCTGCCATGTTTTTAAATAATTAACTTTTTATTTTGTCTTATAAAAATGTCACAAGCATATGGCTCAATTCTTGACCCGCATAGAAGACTGAAAGAGCCCTTTGGCGTGAAGGGAAATAAACGGAATATTACTGTTCCAAATAATCCATCTACTATTGATGCAGATCAAATTCTTACTGTCAAATTTCCAGACCTAGGAGCGGATGAAGTGATTGTGCCAGGCTCTGCGCAACTTACTTTCAAATAGAACTCGAATCAGCAACAGACCCAAACAGGACAGTTGTCCAGAATCTGGGGCGGGCAATCGTTAAGAAAATTTCTATAAAACTTGAGGGCAAGAAATATTTCTTTACACAATGCAGACATATTTTTAACCTATTCGATCTATGGCTAACCGGGAATGAAAGGGATGATCTTGCGTTTCAAGGAATAGAAAATAATGAAGCACTAAAACACAGAATAGGCGCTGAAGATGCTAAAGACGGTAACAAGTATGAAGCTGTAAGTTATGCGTTTGGAAATCGCTTTTCCATTCCCTTAGATTTTGAGTTGTTAAAATCGCATGCACCATACTTTCAAGGAGCATTAAAAGACAGATTGTCATACGAACTAACTTTTAATGAATACAAACGTGTTATCAGATCATCAGACACCGAAGCAAAGTTACAGCATTTCTGACATCTCGTTAAAGTTTGACGTTGTTAGCAACCCTAATTTAGCAGGTTGATTGAGCAACAATATCAGTCAAAATTAGCAATATATTACGAAAGAGTGATTCATCATACAACATATCCCAAAAGCAAGGCAGACACTATATGGAATTTTAGTTTTAGCGCCACAGCACGATCACTTAAAGGTATTTTATTGCTGTGTGAAGATGAAAAAGAACCATTCAAAAGACAAAGTGAAAAGTTTATTAATCCAAAAATAACGAAAGTACAATGTTCGATTGAGGGTAGTCCTAACCAAATCTACGCTAGCGGGCTTAGGCCTTATCATCATTTTGACGAAATAAGAAAATTGTTTGGGGGGGAGGTGTAGAAGTCCGACAGTAGACCTTGTGTCTAAAGATCTACACCTTCACAGTGTTAGGCTTGATGATTATTTAACAACAAAATACGGTTTATTGGATTGACCTAAGGTCAACAGAGGATAATCAGTTACATGGAAGCGGGAGAACGGTTAAAGACGTAATAAACATTCAAATTGATAAAGAAAAAGATGGCGATAAACCACTTAATGTACATTTGTTTTTAATATATGATGCGCAGCTGAATATTCAAGATAACAGATTAAAAGATACACATTACTAAATTAATTTTTTATTTTAAAAAAAGCATGTCTGTTCAGCATTAATCCAAAAGTACTGGCCTAAGAAGAGATAGTAGGCAACTCTGCTGCTATAGAAAGCCCTAACATAAAAACCTTCAGATTAACCAACATTACACAAATGCAACAAAAACTAGAGCAGGACCTTTCAAAATACAGCAAAACCAAACGAAGGTATTCTGCTGCCTTTAATGCTGTTACCTATGTTAATACTGGAGCATCGACTATTAATGCTGTATCGGCAGGGACAAGTGTTGGTCTCTTAGCAACAGGTATAGGCGCACCGGTAGCTTTACCTCTAGGCGGTTTGTCTTTAACTCTCGCCTGTGCTCATTAGCTGTAAGTGCTGCTAGCAAAAAATTAAAAACTAAACTCCAAAAGCACACAGCTATAGTTCAACTAATAACAGCTAAACTTAGTTCCTTCAAACTGACAATAAATAAAGCACTAGCTGACTCAACATCACAGATGAAGAATTTAGTCGTTTACAGGCTGATTTTGATGACTACACAAAAGACAAAAGTTTGATCTTCAAAGAAAGGCAAGGACAACTTTTTCTCAACAGCCAGACACCGAGCAGATAAAAAGGAATGTTTAAAAAAAGTAAACGAAACATTAAACTCTGTTCTAAACAGCTCACATTAACAACGCCAAAGGTGTTTATACTTTAGTTTATGAGTTCAAGCACAAAAAGACCGTTGATATTGATTCTGATTAAGTTTTTTTAAATTTAAATAAATATTTTGAGTTAGAAAAGAAAACTCAGCATGGATAAGATATATGAAGGTCCAGACGAATTTTTGAAACAATGCTTAAGGAAGAGATTTATCAAAAGCTTTAAATGATATCAGTCTAGAAGTCATTGATTCAGCAAACGTACAGGCAGTGTTGTTCATGCTATTTCTCAAGTTCCAGGTAAACTAACAATAGACCCGCCGTTTAAAGTAATGTTAGCTGTTTAATCGACTATATAACAATAAATAGAAGAAAATCTAGAAGTCTGGGTCTCAACTAAACAACAGACTATTCTTTCTCATAATGACTTAACACCCGGTTGGCAGACCAGCTGCTTACACAGTTTGATGTGGCCGCCGAAGAAGCCAAAATGAGAGGATCTGGTTGGTCAGAGGGCGAAGTCATAGAGATCAGATTAAACAGCTAAGTATGCGCCGATTGTAGGCAAGTCTTACATTCCACTACCTCCATCATTAGTTGCAAAAAGAGCAGTTCTAAACATAAAGAATACAGACAACAAATGTTTTATGTGGTGTTTCTCGCAAGGCTGCATTACGTCCGCAAAAACGCAGAGAGAGTGTCTAACTATGAACCTTACATCAATGATCTT
Source organism: Conus ventricosus (assembly GCA_018398815.1). Lineage (NCBI taxonomy): Eukaryota > Metazoa > Mollusca > Gastropoda > Neogastropoda > Conidae > Conus > Conus ventricosus. The sequence continues at coordinate 50,456,681 of CM031627.1, forward strand.
AACTTTAGTGGAATATCCTTTCTGTTAGCGTGGACAAAATTGATCAGTTTGAAGAACAAAACAAACCAATAACTGTTAATGTATACACATGGTCTGAGAAAACAAATTTGGTGCCTATTAGAGTGTCCGAGGACAGCCCAACAATAGGTGATCCAGACAAAAGCCATGTCGGCTTACTCCTAATGTCTCAACATTACAAATTGATACGCACAATGAGTAGACTAATGCAGCATACTCAAAAGATGGGCACAAACAATAATTCTGTAGAAAATGTTTAACAAGAATTCCATCCGATCAAGCCGCGCTTGAACATATAAAACATTGTATTAGCCCAGTTGACTGTAATACAGAACTAATTACGCCGAAAGAAGGCAGTAATGTTTGTTTTAAGAACTGGAAAAAAACTGCAAACGAGTCCATATGTTGTTTACGCAGACTTCGAGTCACTTATTGTTCCTTATGAAGGACCAACCCCACAGAAACTTCCAAAAACAGTCTTAGTGAGTAATCATCAGATTTGTTCATTTGCTTTCATCGTTGTCAGGTCGGATGGCGCCCATTCAAAGCAGAATTGTATAGAGGACCAGATGCGGCTAGTAGATTTTTACAGCGCATGCAGCAATTGCGTAATGCTTGTTCTAATAATCTGAATTTATCTGAAATCATGATGACGCCTGAAGACCAACAACAGTATAAATCAGCCACTCACTGTTGGATTTGCGGTTTAGAGCTAATAACTAACAGTGAAGACGCGACAGCAGAGGAAGCCAATCCAACAGTAAGAGAACCATGATCACATTAGTGGGAAGTTCAGAGGAGCAGCACACAGTAAATGCAATCTTCAACTAAAGTTTGTCCCAAAGACATGGAAGCTGCCCATCTTCTTTCACAACTTGCGAGTTACGACTCTCATCTTATATTGCAAGCAGTAACCAGCGCCTTCAGGATAAAATGCTTGCAGTCATCAGAAAAGTACATGTGTTTTAATCTGAATAACATGTCTTTTTATGACTCTATGCAACACCTGATGGGATCATTAGAGTCGCTAGCTATGTCCTTAAAGTCCTGCCCAATAACAGAAGAATATTTTGACCCAACTCTTGTTAGAAAGGGCGTTTATCCTTATGAGTACATGAACAGTTGGGAAAGGTTTGATGAAGATACACTTCCGCCTAAAGGCGCGTGTTCTTTTCTAGTCTTAGAGGAAAGGACATCAGTGATTCTGATTACCAGCATGCTCAAGAAGCATGGCAGAAGTTAGAGTGTAAAACGATGGGAGACTATCATGATTCATACTTGATGGCTGACGTTTGTTTGTTGGCGGACGTCTTTGAAAATTATAGAAAGACCTGCATGAAACATTATAGCCTGGATCCCGCGCATTACATTTCGTGCCCGGGATGATTGGGATGCTTTCTTAAAGTTTTACTGGAGTACAGATTGATTTATTGTCTGACCTGCCAATGATTCAGATGATTGAAAACGGATTGCGTGGAGGAATTAGTATGGCGTCGCATCATTACTGTAAAGCAAACAACAAATACTTGGACGACTATGATCCAAGTAAAAGGTCTAACTATCTCATGTATTTAGATGCAAACAATCTGCATGGTTGGGCTATGCGCAATCACTTCCATTACGTAACTTTAAAATGTACACAGACGACAATCCGAAAAATATTCAAAAGGCATTAAAGTGGTGAGCAGTTTGACGCCAGATCAACAGCGTGGTTTCATTCTAGAAGTTGACTTAGAATATCCTCATGAACTCCATGACCTGCATAATGACTATCCATTAGCAGTAGAAAGCCTAAAGATGAATCCAACAGAGCCGCCTAAACTTGTCCCTAATCTTCGAGGTAAAAAACATTATGTCTGTCATTACAGACTTCTACAATTTTATTTAAGACATGGTTTTGAAGTTGACGGCAGTTCATCGTATAATTGCTTTTGATCAAGAACAGTTCATGAAACCATACATCATGAAGAACACTGATCTCAGAACCAAATCCACAGATGCTTCAGAAAAAGACTTTTTCAAGTTGATGAACAACAGCTGTTTTGGAAAGACTATGGAAAATCCGCACAAGCGTAAAGATGTCAGATTGGTTACCAAAGAGAACGAAGCAATTAAGCTGACTTCAAAACCTAATTATCAGGACTTTAGAAGATTTCATGATAAGCTTTTTGGCATAATAATGAAAAAAAAGAAAGTCAAATTGGACAAGCCTGTATTTATTGGGTTTACTGTTTTAGAATTATCAAAGCTTTTGATGTTAGAATTTATTTCTTTATGACTACTTTAAACCCTTGTATCCAGAGTCCAAAGTACTTTACACAGATACAGACAGTTTTGTTATAGATATCCCTACTGAAGACATCTATAAAGACATGGAAATAGAAGTAGCTAAAGGACATGCGGGATGGTATGACACATCTGATTACCCTAAAGATTCACCTTTACATTCAACTGTTAATAAGAAGGTTTTAGGAAAGATGAAGGATGAATTATCTGGAGGGGTGATTAAGGAGTTTATTGGTTTAAGGTCGAAAATGTACAGTATTTCGAGCCAGGAGAAAACCATTAAGAAAGCAAAAGGAATAGCTCGCAGTGTTGTGCAGTCAAACATATCACATGACAACTACAAAGAAGCATTGTTTGGCAATAAGACTTTTCATCATGACAACGTAAAACTACGATCTAATCTACATGAGATCAACACAACAGTTGTAACAAAAAAGTCTCTCGACAGCACCAACACAAAAACGACTATTTGTTAAACCAGAGTTTTCATATGCAATTGGACACTGGAGAACGGCATAATTACATACCTTCTTCATATTTTTCCTTAAGCTTTATTATAAGAAGATATTCTTTTCCCCATTTTGACAATCAAAATTTGGGATTTGGGGCGGTGGGCGATCTGGATGCCGATGAATCCCGCAAATGTTACCTTAATAGTAGAACTCGTATCATATGATTCCTGTATCAATTCCCAGGTCTCTTCATTTATCATTCTTGTTTCATTCTGCGCTTCCTTCTGAGCTTCCATTTTATGTAAATTAAAAAATTAATTAAGCAACTGGAACTGTGTCTGGTGGGATTATCTGCAGTTCTTCCTTCACAAAAGATCTTGAGGAGCTGGTTGTTTTGTTGTGTCAGTTTCTCGTAAATAATACATGGGCGGATTCATTTTTACAATTCTTTTTATTTCATATGGATCAACACTCCAAACTGGATCGGTTGCCCTGATGAGAGTGTCCCTTTCTGCTTCCCCCTGTAAATAAAGGTACCTTACTTTTAAAACAAACGGTAATAGTTTGCTGGTTGTAACTGGAGTCTTCAGCAACATTTATTGTTTGTTTTTTGATTGCTTGTACGGGTTTTAGCCCCGTTAATTTAAATTCTTCATTATTCATTGCGCGCAAAACTGAGGGCAGTCTTCTAACCCATTCTGTGTTGCGAGAATTGTCAATAAGCTCTCTGTGATACTGGTAAGAAAAAAGTCTTTCAGCTAACTGTTTGTTAAAGTTTTCAACTAAAGCCTGTGATCTGTGAACTCCTGGAATGCCTCTTTTAATGGTAACTCTATGTTTTAACAATAATTGATTCACTTGGCCTTTAAATTCTTTTCCATCATCAACTTGAATCATGCGAGGATAAGTTAGCGGACCTCGTTGGTATATCAGTTGTATAGCGACAGCAACAGCAGAAGCACTCTTTTGTGTTAATGGTTCCGCATCTTTGTATCTTGAAGCTATGTCAATGACTGTAAGTGCGTACTTAAATCTTTTTCGAAATTTCGTATCATGGGTAAATATAGAAGGTCCATTTGATGGTGTCGTTCGGTATTGTATTCACAAAGTGCGGTCCTCTGTATTCGTCTAGGTGCAGGTAAATAAATTTGCCAGATCGCTTGTTTAGATAACCATTCCTTTGCTGTTTGTTCACTGACTCCCACTGCTTCGCTTAGCTTTTTAATTGCCGTGATTCCCTTCCAATATCCTTTTGGCGAATAATAGATTTTGTTCATTTTTATTCAGCCAATATTATGTGCAACAAAATACACAGCGGTCATACCAAAGACAATGAATAATATTTCTTGCATCTTTTGTTTTTCTGATGTTGATAAAAGTCACTGAATTTTGGCGGGGGCAATGTCTCGGTTGGTTTGCCCATTACTAGATAATATTCTTTTATTGCTTGATCAACATCTTTAAATGTGTAAGCCGCATGCCCCTGTTTTTTCAGTTTGTCGTTAATAAAATCTAACTGCTCAATTCTCTGCTTTTCATAGTAATCTTGTGCTGCGGCTAGTTGCTCCATAGCTTTGTTATGTCTTTTTCTCTCGCCATCATCCCGCAGTTTACTAAATGCATAATTACTTCCGCTAAAAGCAAGCGCATTCACCACAGCGCCGCCTATCATCATTACGAGTGAAGCCATTTTTTATAAATGTATTTTTTTTTTAATTTACATATTGATACTGTCTGGAATTATTCCTTGCTTAACTAGAAAATCTTTCGTAGCAAATGAAGCTGTAATAACAGCAATCAGTTTTGCTGAGTCTTCAAAGTCTAGTTTGCCAAGATCTGCTGGTTTTATTTTTAACAAGTTTTTACCAAGCATCGTGTATCCTACACTTAGACCCCCAATAACAGCAGAATGGTATACAAGGTTGGTAACAGTTTTTTCGGCGCTCATTTTAAAAATAATAAAATAATTATAATTAATAAAAAAAACATGAACAGCGACGATCTACTAAACCTTC
>CM031627.1:50479401-50484401 GCA_018398815.1 Conus ventricosus
ACTAGGTGCACAGACGTATTAGAATGAATTTTTTCATTAAGTTACACAAAGAATGTGATCAGTTGATATGCTATGACCACATATACAATGTATATTTTTGACATACTTTGTTTTAAAACAATCCAATTTCCATATACAGATCAAGCAACTTATCTGTCGTCTACGATAAATGTTTTGATCGTACTTACTTAACATTTCCATGAATACTTTCCATTTCTCGTGTAAACCAAAACACCCAGTTTTCTCTTTCTGTCAAAATGAAAAATTAGAAAATTGTACTTTTTCTGCCAAAGTAAGCACTCTTGCATTGACATAGAGAAGTTCAAAAAATACGAATCTATGACTGTTTTGCTCCTCTTTTGCCTGAACATCAACCTTTTCATTATAGTATAACCCACAGTGGGAGGGCACCCAAAGAAATGTTATTTCAGTGTCTCTGACTGAGAGGAAGTGTATAAAATTAATATATTTCATGATCATTCAGGTCGAACTATTAATCTAAAATTCGCAAATTCTTCATTGCAGTAAGAACTGACTTGGAATCTACGCATAAAAACAACTTAAATAAATTTTGAGGGTATTCAACAACAAACTTTAAAGTCATAATTATAGCAGTTAACTCAGCAGTGAATATGATTTCTTTTTTCCAAGATAATATGACCTTTCTTCGTTAAGACCTGGGATAATGTATGCTGCACTTGCATGTTCATTGATTAATGATCCATCAGTGTATATTTAAAATGGTTGGAATAGTGATCATGCAAATGCATTTTGATATTGGATAATAACAAATTAGTATTTTCAGCCTTTGTTAAATCTGTATGCTCATATCAAAATGTGCTCGTATTAGTTTCCATGGGGGATAGGAGACACAATAGATCTTTTTGCAATAGATTTAGTTTGATGTCCTGAGGATCAAAAATCGAGGAAGTATAAGTTCTTAGAGTCGTTGGGATTATATATTTTTAGCCCTTTTGGGAAAATCAGTGTCCGATTTAATACTTATTTCAGGGCCTATATTGTTGTCTATAGTAGAACTTCTTATAACAATTTGGTGCATGTAAGATTCCTGTATTCTTCCAGTGGTAGTATCCCAGCAGCACTGTATGTTTTTGTACATGAGGATGGACAGGTGGTCCCATGCTATCTATATGCTTTAGAATCAATACTTTGAAGTTTTTTCAGTAAGTATTTGGGTGCACTGAAAAAACACCTCTTGTGCATACGTTAATTTGATCTAACCAGTCCAGTAGAAAGATGCAAAAGAGCAACTGTGCCCTGAGCCCAAGCATGCTTGCTAATAAATCTTTAATAGATTTAAACTTTTTCGAGCTTTTGTTAGAATATGCTCAAAATGAATATTCCATGACAACTTTGATGTAAATTTACTCCAAGGAATTTCACTATTTTTGTATATTGATGGGTATGCCGTTGACTTGAAATAAAGGCATATTAACTGGATCAGATCCAGTATAAATAACATCATGTGTGTTTTTTCTGTTGATATTTGTAAACCATTTTCAGTCATGTAAGCAGAAAAGGTATCTAATTCTTTTTGATATAACTTTTTAATATAGTTTTGTGATCTGACAGATGTACATTTTTAATGTCACTTTCATCTATATGCATATGTCATCTGCATATTGGGCTCGTTCTATATTTTTAGTAATTTTTGTGGGTAAATCGTACATCAGAATACTAAAAAGTAAAGGGGCAATAACAGACCCCTGAGGAATGCTAATGTGTAATTTTCTTCTTGTAGAATAGGAGTTCCCTACCTTCATTCTAATATATCTATTTTCTAAGAAGTCTTTAAGAAAATCATAAATGTTTCCTGATAATCCAATCCTTTAAGTTTATAAAGCAAACGAGCGTGCCATACTTGATCGTAAGCTTTAGTGATATCAAAAAAGGTTGCTAGTAAACATTTTCTCCTGGAAAACTGATGTTTAATTTGAGTGGTAGTTTGACCAAGTGTTCAATAGCACTTCTACCCTTTCGAAAACCTGCTTGATTTGTTGGGATAACTCTGTTTTTCACAAAAGTAGTTTACCCTATTCAAACAATTGTTTCATAAAGTTTACAGACATGAGAAGTTAATGAAATAGGTCTGTAACTATCTATTCTTTTTTTCAGTTTACCTTCCTTGTGAATCGGTACTATAACTGATTCTTTCCATGTTGGTGGCAAATGACCTGAGCTCCTGCATTTTTTAAATATATTAAGTAAAATGCCTATCTATTTGTCTGGAAAATGTTTAATCATTTCATTAGAAATGGCGGTCAATCCCAACATCTGTTGTTTTGTTTGTGGAGAGAATCAAATGCGTCTTTTCACCTCTTGTCATGTAATTGGGGCGTTGGATTCGCTTGTGTCATTACAGATACATCATTAAAGACATGGGTCAATTCTTTTATACCCTCTCTGATTTTGTCTTGGTATTCAACAACCATCCTAACTGCTTAACTTTAGCATACTGGTCGACAAACGCATCTGCTTTGTCGGCTGATGAGGCCACTTATTATATCAAGAAACTAGGATAATCTGGAGTTTGAATCCAGTTTTTTAATCGTTTTTATCTCTTTCCATACGCATTCTACTATCTTATGATCGAATGTGTTTCCGCAAAAATCATCCCCAATGAATCCGTTTTGTAGGCTTGTTCCATAACTCTATTACTATGGTTATAATTTGAGTGTTTCTATTCTAAATTTTCATCTACCAATTTCTTATTTCTGACTTTTCTTGGGGTAGAGTGCATGTAATGCCTTGAATAACCTTTTTTTCTCTTTAAACTGCCTTATCGCAATCTTCAGTCCACCAAACATAACCGAGATTTAACCCCCTATAGATGTCTGATTCTTACAGATTTAGGAATACATAAACCAGACCACTATTAGAAGAGACGTACAAAACGAATCATACATTGTATCACAATATCATTATCTAGGGACAAGCTTATGTCTATATCTTTAAGTGTATTTGTACAATTGAGACCATTTGCATTTTATAATCAATCTTGGGATTGTATCATCCTTTTGTGTCCTTCAAAACTTGGGGACTGATAATTGTAATGATGCTAGGTATGTGATCACTCCCAAAAGTTTCACTATAATAAACCCCGGGTTTTTTATCCCATGCACACGTACAAAGCCAATTTAGGTCAAACCATAGTTAAATAATAGCAGTAGGTCTATGTGTAAGACACATCAAAACTCTGGCATAAGAACCATCATTGAGTAAACAAAAAGTTGAGTCTACAACATTTTCCGAAAACCTATCCTACTACCTGTGTGCACTCTTTTTTTTATCCCACATGTGTCTGTGTGTGTGTGTTTGTATGTGTGTTCATGCATAGTGTGCCGCTAGTGAGTGTGCATGTGTGCACTCACATGTGTGTGCGCTTGTGGTGTGTGCATAAGTGCACTCACGAGTGTGTGTGTGTTGTGTGTGTGGTTTGTTTTTGTGTGTGTGTGTGTGTGTGTGTGTGTGGTGGTGTGTGTGTGTGTGTGTCGTGTTTGTGTGTGTGTGTGTTGTGTGTTTGTGTGTGGTGTGTGTGTGCGTGCGTGCAGCGTGCGTTGCGTGTGTGTGTGTTGTGTGGTGTTGTGTGTGTGTGTGGTGTGTGTGTGTGTGTGTGTGTGTGTGTGTGTGTGTGTGTGTGTGTGTGTGTGTGGTGTGTGTGTGGTGTGTGTGCACGTTTGTGCCTGTGTGTATGTGCCAAGGTGTGTCCATCTGCAAAAGTACCCATGCATGTGTAAGGTTTTGTGTGTGTGTGTGTGTGTGTGTGTTGTGTGTGTGTGTGTGTGTGTGTGTGTGTGTGTGGTGTGTGTGTGTTTGGTGTGGTGTGATTGTTGTGCGGCGTGTGTGTGTGTGTGTGGTGTGGTGAGAGAGAGAGAGAAGAGAGAGAGAGAAGGAATTAGAGAGAGAGAATTTGATTATGTGTGTTCATGCATGTGTGGCGCTGTGTGTTACATGTGTCCACACACGTGTGTGTGTGTGTATGTGTGTGTGCGTGCGTGCGTGGTGCGTGCGTGCGTGCGTGCGTGCGTGTGTGTGTGTTGTGTGTGGGGGGGGTGTGTGTGTGTGTGTGTGTTGTGTGTGTGTGTGTGTGTGCACCCATGTGTTGTGTGTGGTGTGTGTGCACCTCTGTGTGGTGTGTGTGTTTGGTGTGTGTTTGGTGTGTGTGTGGTGTTGTGGTGTGTGTGTGTGTGTGTGGGTGTGTTGTGTGTGTGTGTGTGTGTGTGTGTGTGTGTGGTGTGTGTGGTGGCACCCGTGTGTGCGCACCCATGTGTGTGTGTGTGTGTGTGTGGTGTGTGTGTGTGTGTGTGTGTGTGTGTGTTGTTGTGTTTGTGTGTGAGTGTGTGTGTGTGTTGTGTGTGCAAACCATGTTGTGCACCCATGTGTTGTGTGTGTGTGTGTGTGTGAGTGTGTGTGTGTGGTGTATGTGTGTGTGTGTGTGTGTGTGTGTGTGAGTGTGTGTGTGTAAGTGTGTGTGTGTGTTGTGTGTGTGTGTGTGTGTGTGTGTGTGTGTGTTGTGTGTTGTGTGTGTGCATGCTAGAGGAGAGAGAAAGAGAGAGAGAGAGGAGAGAGAGAGAGAGAGAGAGAAGAATTTGGTTTTATTACTTTGTCTGCGAGTGCAATTATGTGCGTGCACCATACTGTGAGTAGGGAGAAGGGGGAATGTGTGTATTTTATATGTATAATATATATATAATATATAAATATATATATAATAATAATATATAGATATATATATTATATATATAAATATATATACAGCCCTGATGTGACCCTTTGCGTCGGCTGGGCTATAAGCAACATTATCTTACAATCTATATATAATATAATCATAATATATAATCTATATATATTAATAATATATATATATATAAATATATATATATATATATCTATATATTATATATATACAAAAAAAAGAAAAACACACAAAACACAACAGCTGGATTTCTTTCCAAATATTTCGAGGCCTTGCGACCTCT
>CM031627.1:50489401-50512767 GCA_018398815.1 Conus ventricosus
TTCAAAATAACACAAATCTCCAACCACGCATCCGAACGACCAATCAAGCGTACGCACGCTCGCGAACAATAAAACTCGTTCTCCTTGCGCACACACAAACAAGACGGGGGGCTGAAGGATAAGAGACGCGAATGGACAAGGGCGGACGGAGCGAGACCAAGCAAGTACCACCCTGAACACCAGGTTCCTCTCCCATCCCCCCGACTACCGCATCACGAGATGGCATAACAGGATAAAGAATTTTGGTAGATATAATTTAGGGATGTCAGGTTAAAGATTGAAATAACCAGTAGAAAAGGGTCTCAAACAATATTTCTTTTAACAATTTGCAAACAAAAGAAATTGCGCAAAAAGAGAAGAATAAGCCTGCTAACAACAACAAACCAAAACAAACAAACCACGAAACTGATGCTAACCACTACCCGTGGGTGAACGCCCCGAAGAGGCGCGGGTCAAACGACTCCTCTGGACCTCTGTTCCAGTCGAGAGACAAGGCGCCGATAAGCGGGAAAAAGAAGAAGTGAAGTCCCTTCTCCTACAAGGCCGACTGTAGGAATTGAAGAAACCGCTGTACCTTCGCCGATAGGAGAAGAACCAAGACCGAGCAGGGCTCCCAGAGACATCTTCCCGCTCGAGTGAAGACTAACCTCCTCACGATGCGGCCAACATGCCACGCTACGTCACAGAGTGAGCATACTTCAAAACTAAAGAAAAGGAAAGCACACGGCGACAGGTACAAAGACAGCGAGAGGCCGATAGACCAGCACGTTCGAGAGAAAGTACCAGCCACCCGTGAACCTGCAGGATGAAAAGCACGGCAGTGAAAATTAGAAGAGAGAGAGAGAGAGAGAAAGCAAACCGAACGTGAGCTGAACTACACCAAGGTGCAACCGCACCACAACACACTAAGGGACGGACACGGACAACACCAACGAAAATAACCAAATGAATAATTCCGCCACCCCAATAGGGGCAAACGTCTTAGGCCTCTGACAAACACTGACAAAACCCCCCTTCTAAAGCATCTGTTTTCTCTGAATACAGAGCTCCTTTGACCTTGGGACGCATGTGCCAATTCACACAATGGAACCGTACCAACTCTCCGTGATCGACAGAGTACGAATAAATCCAATACAAACATTCTAACGCTAGAATCACACCCGAGAAATACATAATACCTACATTATCAAACAACTAAGCGAAACCTTCCAACCATGAAAGTAATCAATCCGAACCATTGGTGATTACTACCGATAACATCACTGAAGTGAAAACTGTCACAACACACCTGAATACAGAGACCAAAAGGAAATGACCCGGTTGAGGGGAAGAGTCCCTCTGACTGATATTCCAATGTGCAGACTACGGAGCTCGGCTAAGATTAGACAGCAAACCGAATTACAGGAACCCTTGATAAGACGGGAAAATTGAACGCGACACGGGGCAGTGCCACTCCTAACTCATGATACGACGACTGACTGGCCGGATCCGGTCCAAGCACTGGAGAGGATTGATTGATACGCTCTCCATACAAACATCCGCGAACTTCTTCTTGGGCACTTCAAGTGCGTGTCCAAATCAGCCGGAGAGCCTCAGCAATAGTAGGGGTATCGGATAGTCCCTAAGAAGCGGGGGGCAGCCTCTGGGCATCGAGTCGCATAGTCTACCGCTACCGAAATGTATCGGTGACCGCGATTGGATGGTGGATTAATGGATCCCACCAGGACGACCGCCAACCTTGCTGAATGCTCCCCAACCCTGGCACTGACCCAGGGGAACACGCAAATCAAGCGATCCTTAGGCGTGTGTCCGTTGCATACATCGCAACTGCGGCAGTACTACTGCCTAACCTGCGAGTTCATCCTCGGCCAAAAGAGTCTTCGTCTTACTAGCTCGAGAGTCCCGCTTTGAAGCCCTAAAGACCAGCCATATGTGAATCATGGCCTGCCGAGAACAGATTACCATCTCAAGCTTTGGGAACAACGCAGCTAGGCCACACGATTCTGCTAGTGAAAACCCTAAAGAGGATCCCCTTGAGGAGCTTGAATCTCCCTTGGCGGTGACGGGCAACTGAGCGGGACGATCTACCAGATGTCAGCAAGGCGTTGGACCATCCAAAGTCCCTCGGCCTGAAGAACGGACCATGGGTAAGCGAGATCGGCCCATTCCAGAACCTCGTCAGGATCGGCCTGGAGAACGGTAACGCAATTCCCTGTTCCACAGCTTCGTAGGCATTGGCGCGTGTGGTACCTCCCACACACCCTGTACGGCATATCCGTAACCGGACTGACTGCGTCCATTCCGCAAAGGTGACAGTATTCCCCCTCAGAAGAAGGGAAATACATAGGACGCTCACCGCGAAGGCCCATACACGCCACAGAAGTAAGGGGTGGAGATAGGAATGAGTACAGAATGACGGGTGGATGTAAAACAAGGCCTCAACCGCACACATCATAACTAGCGCCCCGCCGGGCCTCAGGGGGGGGGGGGAAACAAAATCCATATCAACAAAGAGGCGTTGATGCTCCCTAATCCCTGATGGTGTCGACCAAGAGGAAACCAACAACAGAGAGAAACACTGGCACCAATCTGAATCACCCAGAAGCTGGATGGAACCCACATTAGCCGAGGCACGAGGACGTTGGAAAGGACTAGCCCCATGACTACCAGCGGTTAGAAACAATCTTTTCTAATGTGGCCAGGACGACCACAAAGAAAACCCAAGTCCTATGTGCGCTGAAATCCCCGATGAAACCTGCCTGCCTTGTTCCACACCACAAGCAGTTTCGCGCCTTATGCCACTAATCCTGTGAGGGCATCCCTCTCCTATCTGGCGATGCCCATAGCCCGTCGAGCTTAAGCAAACACCTCCGCTGTATGAATCGCAGCCCGCCGAAATCCTGAGGTGCTGTCTCGCCTATCCGACCTCAACCTCTGTGGAACACAGTGAATGGTAGACTGTATACAATGAGGATCAGAATCCTCCAGCTCCACCAAATCCAACTGACGCCAGTAACCCTAGCGTTTGCGCAGCCTATCACCAAACTGCCCGAGGAGGTCTCGTCGTTATTCTTCTTCAAGATGACCTGAACTTTCCTCCGTAACGCTCTGGTAAGGTGAAAACGCTTACGCAGAGCCAACTGCATGCTGCATAAGACGCGCCTTCATTTAGAGTGAGCACAACACTCCTGCAGACCCAGATAATCCAGGAAAAAAAGGTGCAATAGCCTTTGTTCCTCAGACAATTGGAATGAACTAAGCAACCATTTCAAAATGCCTCTAAGAACATATCAATGTCCTTACTATGTCATAACTCTGGAAGCTTTTAACTTTGGGCCTCTAACACAATCCATTGCCTGTCCGACACCGCCCTGATATACAGATGCGGTAGACCGCGAAAGAAGTTGTTTCCATCTCCTCCCTACGCAGAGCCTCCATCCGTCTAGTTCTTCCTTCGGAGGTCTCCTGTCTAGCAGTCTCCTCTCTGCGCAGAGCTGCCTCTTCCCTACGCTGGGCCTCCTGTCTAGCAGCCTCCTCTCTACGCTGATCCACCTGTCTGCAGCCCTCCTCTCTACGCTGGAGCGCCAGCCTCTCTGCGCAAGCTAACTCCTCCCGACGTGAGGCTTCCTGTAGACCAGCCTCTTTCACTACGCTGCCGCTCCAGAAACTAAGGACGGAGGCGTATGTCCCTGGGCAGATTCAACCACTCCCGACACGGGAGAGACCTGTTGACACCTCCTAGGGCTCGCGACTTTCCCATGAGGAAAGTTCCCCAGGTGCGTACACCTTACGAGGGGAAGCATGGAGAAGAGAGGGCTTTGGTATTCTGCGACTCAACAAACCCACAGTTGCTTCGCTTGCCTCAGACGCTTCACTTCCCGACGGAAGTGCCCAGTCGGGGTCTCGACAGGAAGATCCCCTAGCGAAGAGGTAGTAAAAGTAACTAACTGTGAACAATCTGCTACAGCAATGGAATAAGTAGAGACACTGTAGACGAAGTACTGGTCCTAATAGTGGGGACAACATTTTGAAATGCCTTTTCAACTTTGGACGCATCTAATCACAACACGGGCCCGTCGCCATACCACCAGCACCGACGTTCCATGACTACAATATCCTACGGTTTTCAAATACGGGGGAAAGACGATTTCCAATTGAAAAACAATATTTTAGGGGGTGAGAATGTGTGTATGTGCGTGTGTGTGGTGTGTGCGGACAAGTTCCGTCTGCTACCCACTCTGGCAACAACACCCGCGCTCCACAGCACGAGCACAGTGCGTGGGCTCACCGAAAAAAAAAAAAAAAAAAAAAACTATGTCCGGCTGCCCCCACTCTGCAACAACACCCCACCGCGCTCCACAGCACAGCAAACAGTGCGGTGGGGCTGGGCGCGGAAAAACAAACAAACTGGCAAACGGAAACCGTAGAGCGGGAAGAAAAAAAAAAGACACTAACGTCGATAACACCCCCTGTAACTCAATAACCACCCGAAAAAAACAAAAAAAAACTGGCTAACTACAAAACAGGAATATGGCAGACTGAGCAGCAACAGAAGGCAAGACTATACTGGACGTGACTGCGTAAGGCACCCGCGGACGAGGAGTCTGGTCGCGTCGACTCCCTTGTCTCACCACGACTCCGATTTCACACCGGATGTTCCTTCAGGCCACCAGAAGACTCCCTTCATACAAAGACACCCAGCAACCACCGCACGACCAAACACGACAAACTGACTAAACCAAATACAAAACAGACAAAACTCAAACAGTACACTGCGAAACGAGAGAGACAGTCAGAGCCCTTCACAACCCTGACGAGCCCCCAACAATTGTCACGACCGACCCCAGTGAGGTCAGCCCTGACAGGATCGACTAGGATGTATTGAAGGAGTGACTGACCTCACACGCCCCGCAAGATACCACACAAAAAAGAATTACGATAAAACACCCCATTCTAATCAACCAACATACAGTCATAAAAAAGCATTCCAACACACACAACAAGCACAATCACCTCAAGCATTACAAACACACGACAACACACAATTAAGCCTTCCAACATACACAGCATGCACAATTATAAATAAACATTTCACCATACGACGAACACAATCACAATCATAACATTTCAACACATATGACATAACCCAATTTAACTAAACGAGTCCAGCATCCATCCTTTACCACCACCATGGGAGTGCCTCACACCCCTGCCTCTCCCAAGTCTACTGGGAGCACCCTGTCGCACTAGTTGCTCCGAACCGGGTCCTGTTCTTGAGAGAGTCGTTCAAGGCCTGACAACCCACGACACACACAAGCGAGCAGGGAAGAGCGCGTCCGGGGGGGGGGGGGGGAAGTGGCTTTGTTGCTGGAGGTCCTGGACGGGGATCAGGAACCGGCCAGTCAAAACCACGGCTATTCAACCAAAACGTGGTCCCGCCAGTGAGTGATCCCACCCGCGCGCGGTACCAACCAGAGCGAGGCCCCCAACCAGCGCGGTGGCACCAACCAGTCCTCGGTCCGACCAGAGCGTGGCCCCAGCCAGCCTCGTGGCCACCAACCATCAGCTTCCCAACCAGAGCGTGGCTCCCAACCAGAAGCGTGGCCCCAACCAGCGCTTGCACCAACAATACCAGGCTCTCGGTGAAGGCCGCCCCGGGAGGGGGGGAGAAAGGTATCTGAGTGATCGAAGAAAGGAGGGAAGGAAGGGCACTGAACCCCGCCGTCAGTACAATCTCACCCATGCTGTTAAATCCTAACAGCCACTTCGCATGAAGGGCCGAGGGAGGTCTACCTAAATACACCAACAACACCAGCACAACACGAGTCAGAACCTGAGCATAACACAAGAAAACAAACAAATCAGGAAAGTCGTTAAAGTCTTCTCACCCGAAGCAGGTAAAAGACTGCATTAAATCAACAGTGGTCTAAAAAACAAATATGAAATAACTTCACCCTCACTCACGTCACGTTTAACAATTTCCTTTCTTAGGAAAAACACCAACACAGCGACCATCGCTTTATAACTGCACCTACATTTGCAAATAATAATTCAATGGCATAATTGACACATTTTATTTTAATAGCCCCACCCCCAAAATTTTTTCAAAAAAAAAAATAACACAAATCTCCAACCACGCATCCGAACGACAAAACATGCGAACGCCACGCTCCGCGAACATAAAACATCGTTCTCTCCTTGCACACACAAACAGACGGTTGGCCGAAGGATAAGAGTCCGGCGAATGTGACAAGGTCGGACGAGTGAGACCAAGCAAGTTACCAACCCTGATCACCAGGTTCTCTCCCATCCCCCACCGACTAACCGATCACGAGATGCATAAACAGGATAAAGAATTTGGCTATAATTTAGGATGCCAGGTTAAAGATTGAAAATAACCAAGAAAAGAACTCAAACAATATTTCTTTACAATTTTGGCAAACAAAAAAATTGCGCAAAAGAGAAGAAAAGCCGGCTAACAACAACAAACACAAAACAAACCAACCACGAAACTGAAGCTTCCAGCTACCCGTGGGTGACCCCGACGATGCGGGTCAAACACGACTCTCCACTGCCCCTGTCCCAGTCCGAAGAGGACAGAGGCGCAGATAGCGGAAAATGAAGAAGTGATGTCCCTCTCCTACAGGCCGACTGTAGGAATTGAAATCCCGACTGTACCTCGACATAGGGTAAGAACCAAGACCGGAGCAGGTGTCACCCAGAGACATCCAAAGTCGCTCGAGTGAAGATCTAACCCCCTCACGAATGGCGGCCAACAATGGCTCAACGCAAACGTCACAGAGTGAGCATACATACAACATAAAAGAAATGAAGCACGTCGACAGGCAAAAAGACAGGCGAGATGCCGATAGACTAGCAAGATCGAGAGAAATGTACCATCCACCTCCGTGAACCTTCAGGATGAATAGCACGGGCAGTGAATTAGAGAAGAGAGAGAGAGTAAGCAAACAACGTGAGCTTGAACTACCCTTGCCAAGTGCAACCGCACCACAAAGCCACACTAATGACGGACACGTACAACAACAACGATAAATAAACAAATGAATAAATCCGCCACCCCAATTGGGGCAAACGTCCGTAGGCCTCGTGACAAACCTCGTGACACACACACACGAGTTGTATACCTTGTCCCCAGTTGGCTAGTTTTGGTGGGCACACAAGAGAGATATTTCAAAGAATATTAACATCCTTAATATACTGTATTTACTGGATGTTGCAAATATTGCATTAAGACTTTTGCTCTTTTCAGTTTTCAGTATTTGTCTGTTCATTTAGAATACTTCGCAGTGTTTGCATTCAAGCAATCACTTTCCATCTTCTTCTTTCATTTTCAAAATCCTTCTTACTTAAGTCATATTTTCCCGTACATTTAAACTGTTAGCCATTGGTCTAATTGTGCTTTCCCACGGTCACGTCCAGACAGCTTCCAGAACTCCATCCACTGTTACTTAATGTTTGTAGAGACAACTCTTGAATTTTAATATTGGAATGTGATCGCCTAAAGCACCCAGACAGTACCACCGGACAGCGTGCACACAATTCATAGATTTTCATACAAGAGATTAAAAAATGAAAATACATAAATAAATAACATTTTAAAATAATAATAATATATAAAAAAAAACTAATACAAAAAAGTAATAATAATAATAATAAAATCACCACATTTGATATCAATATGAAAAAATCAATCACATTAATATCACAAATATTTCAAACCATGTAACCTCACATCATATAAATTCACCACCATAACGATTTTCTACAGGTACAGATGTGGCCTCTTCCTCAAACGTCCACTGTCCTTCCGTAAGCGGAGAGAAAAAACCAGAAGGGTCGAGGTTTTGAGGAGCGACCAGACTATAGAGGTGAGATAATGTTGCCTCCTTCCTCCGACTAAGGAAGAAAGGGAGAAGTAGAGAGTTGTGGCACCTCCCTTATATCCCCCATCCCTCCATAAACGAAAGAAAAAAAAAAAAACAGAAGAACCGAGCAAAGGAGTGGCCAAGACTGCAAAAGGAATTTAGAGTTGCCCCCTATCCTTCGAATAAGGAAGAAAGGGGGAATTCACTTAAAAAAAATTAGGCCTGGTTTGTTTTCATGATTAAAGCAATAACAACAACATCAGCAACTGTTGTTGAGCCCACACATTATATACATGATTCTGTCATTTAAAAAGTAGCATTATGAATAGTAAAGATACAAATAAAAAAAAGTAAATAACTAACTAAATAAAAAAAATTATCAAAGTGCCAGTACCAGTTGTACATGGTACTAACAATTTATCACGAGCCTTACCCCTGGTTAGTCAGATCTTCAGGAAGTGTACTAATGAAGAAGGCTCTTTTTAAGAGTCAATGGAGCATATTTCTAGATGCAACAATCCACTCAGCATAGGTGTCCGCCAGCTGCGTTACTCTCCATTTACCGAATACGAAAAGCTTTACAAAATTAGTGTTGATATAATGACCACTGGTCATTAAAGAGAGGCAACGTGCCTTCCAAAAAGTGCATGTACCTAAGATCTACATATCTTTGTTTCAATACACCAGAAAGCTTTGTGTACTGGGCATTGCATTTTTCATGTAACCCTTATAAATGTAAAATTTGCAAGCAATAGGATCCGTTTCGACTCCTTCTTCACATCCAAATACAAATCAATGTTTCTGAGAATGTCAAACGACACCAATGCTGACAATTGCTGGACAACATCAGTTAAGTCAATCCAAAACCTTTGGACAATACTACAGCCCCATAATAAGTGTTGCATCGTTTCATTCTGTTTGACAGAGATTACATAACAGGGTCCTCCACATTTTCACAGGCATACAGATATGTTCTAGTGTTTAAGAGGCGATGTAATATTCTTCATCTGGAATCATCTCAATTTTACATCGTGACACTTATTTCGTTCCATTTTAAGACTGCAGTAGGATGAACCCCTGATCTTGTAAACATTGCCTGGACACTTTTGCCTCCTTCTTGATTACTTTCCAAGTTTTAGTATCTTTTACACTACATCTAGATCAATCTCAATTCTACATTTCTGTTGGAGTTCCAAGATGGCGTTGATAATGCCGTTATAGAGAAGAAAATTAGTTCGCCTGACATTTGGATAAAGTTCCTAAATTCTCTAAAGGTAAGGAATCTATTATCATTTAAATCATACAATTGGTGAATGAATGAAATATTTTCCTCAACCCATTCTTTAATTGAATACTACCATGCCTGTCTCTTAGTATGTGCTTGTTGTAATGTATGTGTTACGCTCGATGTGGATAATCGCCTAATGTGAACATTATGCAAGTAATTTGCCTAATGTGAACATTAGGCAAGTAATTTGCACATGTTTACAATAGGCAAATTACTTGCATAATGTTCACATTAAGCAAGGCTTCACATTAGGCAATGGCGTTTTGCCTGATGTGAATGGAATGAAGAACCGCGGTCGCTGGAGTGGAAAGCACGGAACTAACCACTCAACTATGCTGACCTCTTACTGAGCATTGCTTGTTGTAACAGGGGTGGACTATTAATTTATCATCTTTGTTAAATCACAACTCAAAACTTTTTCCACACATACATACAGAGGAACTGAGTTCTGACCATGAATTTATTTTTAGCACTTGATTCAGGACCTTTCCACTTGAGCATTCAGTGTCAGAGGAAAAACATCTGATGAAAGCATCTGAGCATTTAGTGTCAGAGGAAAAAACATCTGATTGAAAACATCTGAGCATTTAGTGTCAGAGGAAAACTTCTGATTGAAAACATCTGAGCATTTAGTGTCAGAGGAAAAACACTTGATTGAAAGCATCTGAGCATTCAATGTCAGAGGAAAAACATCTGATGAAAGCATCTGAGCATTAGTGTCAGAGGAAAAACATCTGATTGAAAGCATCTGAGCATTTAGTGTCAGAGGGAAAACATCTGATTGAAAACATCTGAGCATTTAGTGTCAGAGGAAAAACATCTGATTGAAAGCATCTGAGCATTCAATGTCAGAGGAAAAACATCTGATTGAAAGCATCTGAGCATTTAGTGTCAGAGGAAAAACATCTGATTGAAAGCATTTGAGTATTTAGTGTCAGAGGAAAAACATCTGATTGAAAGCATCTGAGCATTCAATGTCAGAGGAAAAACATCTGATTGAAAGCATTTGAGCATTTAGTGTCAGAGGAAAAACATCTGATTGAATACATCTGAGCATTTAGTGTCAGAGGGAAAAACATCTGATTGAAAGCATCTGAGCATTTAGTGTCAGAGGAAAAACATCTGATTGAAAGCATTTGAGCATTCAATGTCAGAGGAAAAACATCGCATTGTCATTTGAGAGAAAATCAACAACAGAAGGCTTGATTTCTTTTAAAGGTAAATCTCTCTCTTTCTCCCCCCCCCTCCTCTCTCTCTCTCTCTCTCTCTACTCATCTCTCTCTCTCTCTCTCTCTCTCTCTCTCTCTCTCTCTCTCTCTCTCTCTCTCTTCCTTGTCTGTCTGTCTGTCCGTATGTCTGTCTGTCTCTAATTAGTCTCCCACCCTCTCACCCTTTCTCCTGTTCTGTCTGTCTCTTCACTGCTCTCTCTCCCTTCCTCTCTCTCTCTCTCTCTCTCTCTCTCTCTCTCTCTCTCTCCTCTCTCTCTCTCTCTTCTTCCTTTCTCTCTCTCTCTCTCTCTTCTCTCTCTCTCTCTCTCTCTCTGGTGCGCTATGAGATTTTTGTTTGTCCCCCTGTCTCACTCTTTCTCCTTCTATCTTCTCTTGTCTGTCTGTCTGTCTGTTTGTCTGTCTGCCCCCCCCCCCCCCCCTCTCTCTCTTTCTTTCCTTATCTGTCTCTCTGTCTCTGTCTCTGTCTCTGTCTCTCTCTCTCTCTCTCTCTCTCTCTCTCTCTCTTTCTAATTAGTCTCCCACCCTCTCGCCCTTTCTCTTACTGTTCTGTCTCCTCCCCCCCCTCTCTCTCTCTCTCTCTCTCTCTCGCTTTGTCTGTCTGTTTGTCGTCTCTCTGTCTCTCTCTCCTGATTCTGTGCCTTTGTTTCTTTCTCTCTATTTCTTTCTCTTTTCTGTTTTAGTTACGCACTATGGATCAAGCTGCCTTTGAACTAAGCTGCATCAAGCACTGGAAGGCAAGGCAGAAAATGTTGTCTTCCAACCACCAACCAGCGTGATCAGCTGATACAGGATTTGTTTAATGATTAATTCTGATGGAGCCAAGTCTACATTTGACTTTAACCTCAAGAAACGTTACGAAGTCCCGCGCAGTACTGACCGACTGATTGGCAAGAGAAAAGATCCAATGAAGATGAATTCAGTTTGTTGCGTCTCTAGAAGAAGTGTTTGGTATTGTAAAAGCAGTCCATGAAGCTATTGGCCATGGAGGTGGTGACAAAACAATTGCTGAAGTGAAACGGAAATGGTCACACATCATACAAGAAGCATGCTACCTCTATATTTCCTTTTGTGAGCACTGCATTACCCACCACCCCCCCACCCCCACCCCCACCCAGAAAAGATCCAAGGGGTCTGGTAGTGAAACCGATACGCAGTCATCATATCCATTCAAGTTGCCAGATTGATCTTATCAATTTTCAAACATGGAGACTTCAAGTACATCATGACATTTGTGAATCATTTCAGCAAATTTTGCGTGTTGCGTCCACTTACAACGAAAAGAGTAGAAGAGGTTGCAGCGAATCTTCTAGATATATTTCTGACATTTGGAGCACCTGCTATTTTGCAGTCCGACAACGGACGGGAGTTCGTTAATTGCCATCGTCGCTGACCTTGCAGCGCTCTGGCCAGAGCTGAAGCTGTTGACTGGACGTCCACGTCATCCTCAAAGCCAAGGTGCTGTTGAACGTCTAAACAGAGTCATCCGGGACAAATTGACCATTTAGATGAAGGAGAACAACAGCAGGAAGTGGTCAATAGGCCTCAAGTTTGTTCAGTGGCAAGTTAACGTCAGCCGTCATGAAACAACCTGCCACAGCCATTACAAAGTTACATTTGGACAAGATCCGAAGGTTGGATTAGGATCATCTATCCTGCCAAGTACAACTCTTTGTGAGATATTGACCTTGTAGCATTTCTGGAGTCAAAGGAAGCTGAAAATGCTGACACTGATCTTCCTACTGAGGCATCAAAATGTGACAGAGGCAGATGCAGTTGCAGGAGCAGAGACAGAAGCAGAGACAGAGGCAGAAGCAGAGTACAGGCACAGGCTGAAGCAGTAGATCCAACTTTCCAAAAGATCCGTGCTTCGGCTGATCGGGACAATCTAAGGCAGCAGCACGGATGACAAGACGCGGCAATCACCTGCTTCGGCCATTGTCCATTGGCAGTGTGCTACGCTGAGGGTCCCGGATGTGGATCGTGGTCCAACAGATCCCAAAAATCTGTTAGTGGTCGTCCTCAAGGAACAAGATGGGCTATACACTGTAGGTTGCCGGAAGGGAATTCTAGGACCAAAATTTACAGCTGCTGACCTAAGTGCAATCGATCAGCCCCTGATAAAAGCAGAAGATGTTCCTGATGTCTGCCTATCAATTAGAACAGCAAAACAGCAAGGGCCACTGGCGGCAAGGATACACTAAGTGTCAATGTACAACTCAATGTACATCAGGACGATGCAGCTGCCTAAAAAAAAAAAAAACTTAAATGCAACTCGCGCTGTCACCCGGGCAGATCATGCAAAAATTTGTAACTAAACTTGACTGGACCCTCAGATCTGTTTGATTGACTTTTTTCTATTTATTGATTTTTCATTGGGTTTTTTTTTATTGATTTTCGGTAATTGGCCACATCGATGTGGATAATCATGTTTTGAGACTTTTTTTTGGATGCCTGTGTCCGTTTTGTGATTGCAAGGGTGTTCTTTTCTTTAAATTGCAATTCCATTAAGATATCTTAAAACTGTCTCTACATGTTTGTTCTGTGGCATCTCTGTCTCTATCTAAGTCTTATTCACATCACGCAAATTGAGCTTCACAATGTGTGCTAGGCAGTCGTATTCACATCGGGCAAAACTGAACTGCATAATGTAAACATTAGGCATCTTTTGTCTAATGTTGACAATTTTTTACATTACGCAAGTCATTGTATCTAATGTGCACTATAGCAATTTTCTGCTTAGTATTCACAATAGGCAATTATCCACATCGAGCGTAACATATGCACTCATCCAAAAATTATGCAGACTTCGGTGGAGGGCACTGCATGTACAGATGTTTGTAGTGCTTCAGCACGTCTGTCCAAAAAAAGTTCTCACACCTTTTCAAACAAACATGTGCATATTCTTATCCCAGTTTTGACAAATTTATAAATTTAGGGAATAAGACATATACACACGTTTGCAGACTTCTTTCATAAGTTAGGCATTAAGCCAGGATACTTTTAATGAAGTAATATAAGCATGTTAGTCAACCATCTGCAATCCACCATCAACATATGGTTTACACAGTATATTTCTTTTTATCGTGGCTGGTTTATTGTTCCATAAGAAGGAGAACAAAGCTGTCTGTAGTTCTTTAACAAAATTTACTGGGGAATCAGGTAGATTTATCAAGAGATAAGTTAGTTTAGACATAACCAGTGTTTTCAATACTGTATCTTACCTAAGGAGAAAGGTCTCTCACTCCATCTACCCAGTACCTTTTTAATGTCAGTCAATTTGCCTTCAAAATTCATATTTGTTGGTCTTCTAATGTCTACACAAAACTGTATACCCAATATTTCTAAAAATCCAGAATTCCAGCAAAAGTTTTCATCACGTATATATCTCGCATTTGAATGCTTCATACTTCCAAACCACACAACGTTTGTTTTTTCATCATCAAATCTTAAACCAGATATTTGGGGGAAAAAAGTCTCGATACATTTATGGTTTCTTTGAACGACTTTTCTGTACCATCGAGACATATACTGTTACATCTGCGAATAGCGAGAAGAGGACCTCTTGTCGTCTCACCATGACACCTTTGATATCAATATTTTGTCTAATAAGAAGCGACATGACCTCTGCGCCAATCCGGTATAGGTAAGGAGAACAAGGATCCCCCTGCCGCACTCCATGTCTGACTGGAAACCATTTTGAATATTGGCCATTAACAGAAACACAGGATGTCATGTCTCCATAAAGGAATAATCCACCTTCTGATATCGGGCCGAAATTGAAAAAAAAAATAGCTCTTTATTCATAAAGGTCTAAGAGATGCTATCGGATGCCTTTTCAAAATCAACACTAAGTAGTAGACCAGGATGCTTTCTTCCTCGGTATATTGAAGTACATCAAAGATTTTTCTAATATTCTCTGCAATATATCTTCCTCTCATGAAGCCCTTTTGTCCTCATCAATTATTTTTGGAAGACACACTGAATAGCGATTGAGGCCAATGCTTTTTTGTATGCTATATTTAACAGGGAAACTGGTTTCCAATTTTTCAAATATTGTTTTGGCCTATCCTCCTTGGGAATACAATGACACCCTGTCTCTGTGTGACTGACATAATCTGTTTATCAAAACCATCATTCAGAGATCTGACAAAAAGAGGTGCCAATATCTGTGAAGAACAACTTATAAAATTCAACAGTAAAACCTCTACCCAGGCTCTTGTTGTTTTTCATATATTAGGGCATCTCCCACATTGTTATAAAGTCAATGAATCCTTCCAATGGTCACATTCTTCTGTGTTATTTTATTAGCGATCCCTATCATTCCATTAAGATCTACGTTTCTTGCCTCCCTGTTCTGTAAATAGTTGTTCATAAAATGTTTCAACCTCTTTTAGGATACCCGTTAAGATCGATTAATATTACCATCATCATCTTCAATAAAACCATTAGAGCGATCTACAACAATCTATTTTCCAAGCAGCAAAAGTATTTACTAACGTTTCTCCCATTCGCAATCCCCTTTATTCTTGATCTAACAATAATTCCCCATCTATTAACTTCCCGTATTTCTTCGATCTCCAGTTTTCAAATTGTTCTAGTTCCCCTAAATTTTCTTCATGCGACCACATATTAACCCAACTGGAAATCATTGTTTCAAGTTCCTTTTCGCGTTTAAAGTCTTTATATTTTCTTATTAGCAGAATAGGCTATGTGTTTTTCCTCTTATTTTATTACTCCATTTAACAAAATACTGATCTGAATGTAAACTCTAGCTAGCATGTCCTGCCACCTCATTAATATCTGAAACGTTGTTTGAACTGGTAAGGCGTATTCTTTTTTTAACTCTGACATGACTTTCCTTTTATTTCAGCTACAAATTTTCTTGTCTCTTAACATGAATAGTTAAATTTTAAGTACTGTCTATCTTTCATTCTCTCTTCTCCTCTAAGGCTTAATATCAATAATGGAATGGTCAGAACGGTAGCTGAGTCCAATATTGGACCATACTATGTCTCGACAGCAGACACTTCTCTGGAAATGAAAAAGTAAACTAAACCTGCCTCTTTTATAGTACAGAATTTGCAACCATAATATTTTCTTTAAATGTTGTGGTGTAATGTTTTGGCTGGTATGGCATGACGGCGCTTACTTGGATTAGCGGGAACATACCCACTATTCACCGAAAGACGAAAGGCAGGAATTGGATGCATGAAACACGAATAGACAGATTCTGAAACATTATCCAGAATAATTCTATGTGGTCTTGTCCGGCCCGAAAGAAGGATCAAAACACAGAACAAACAGAAATGGTGGCCGTCATCTTTTATCGACGAGACATTGACGAAATCTGCGCAGGAAATAGAATTTTTCAGAGACGGGAACGAAACCCTATTTAAAAAATGTGATGATGAAAAAATTATATTTGACCGTTTATATATCGAGAAATGACATCATGCCAATCATATATGAAATTGCCAAGGCCGACGTTTGAAGTTGTGGATCGACTTGGAACTTCGCACCGCTGTTACAAGTGATGACAACACGAATAGTGTTATGCTAGTGGCACGTTTCAAGACATCACTGGAAGCTGATAGGCTGCGTCAGTCAACAGTGTGTCGGTCTTGAAACGAGTGACTTGATGCGCTCGCTGGCGCGCACTTCACGTACGCTCGATGCACGCACTCAACTATGCACGCAGCACGCCCCGACACGTACTCACGTCCAGGCGACGCACACTCTCAAACAGCACACACACACAAACACAGACACACTCTTGTCTAATATCACATTTTTGAAAAGACTTAAATTGAAGAAGAAACAACACACCAACAACTCCACACACACACACACACACACACCACACACACACACACACACAACACACACTCGATCGCTCTCTCAGAATCCCAATCGATATGGCATGCTTTCGTGTGTTGGTGTGTGTGGTGGTGTGTGTGATTGTGAGTGTGTTTTGTGTGTGTGTGTGTGTGTGTGGTGTGTGTGTGTGTGTGTGGTGTGTGTGTTGTGTGTGTGTGTGTGTGTGTCTGTGTGTGTGTGTGTGTGTGTCTGTTTGTGTGTGTGAGTGTGTGTGTGTGTGTGTGTGTGTGTGGTGTGTGTGTTTGTGTGTGTGTGTGTGTGTGTGTGTTGTTGTGTGTGTGTGTGTGTGTTTGTGTGTGTGTGTGTGTGCAACGCGCGGCGGGTGAATGTGCAATAAACAGAGAAGAGACTAGGGAGGCAAGCAGACCCCCGCGGAGAGTATGTGTACACACACACACTACACATAAAAATCCATTCCATTCATCGTGTTGCAGTAATTTTTTAAAAAGACAAGGAGACAGAGAAAGAGAAAGAGAGAGAGAGAGAGAGAGAGATAGAGAGAGAGAGAGAAGTGTGTGTGTGTGTGTGTGTGTGTGCGAGTGCGTGCGTGCGTGCGTGCGTGCGTGCGTGCGAGTGTGCGTGCTTGCGTGCGTGCGTGCGTGCTTGCTTGCTTTTGTCTGTAAAGGTTATACAAAAAGTCGAAACAAGAAGCTGACTCTTGCGCACATGGTCGTAATTTCCTGAACTAAAATAACGACATCGAATAGCTATTCCTACTGTCGAAAATGCGTCAAGCAAATCGTCAAAAAACGAGAATTGGAATAGTGCGAATAGCTTAATAGATGAGTTTTGGGAGTTATTCCCAGAATGAGTTATCGGTTCCTAGCATGCATACCAGCCCAGAACACATCAATCAACTCATGCTGAAGGAAGTTAAACTCCATTAATTGTTAACGCGATTTTGGTTTCTATTTGGAGTACTGAATAGTTTTCTTGAATCAAGTTTCCCATCTAGAACAACATTCCCAGTCTCCTTAAACAAAAGTCCCTGGGAGGGGGGGGGGGGGTAGGGGGAGTGGGGGGGGTGGGGGGGGGGGTAATCTCCTAACTAGCCCATATCCATAGACCAAATGAATCGGTGTTTCTGAGTAACTCCACGTCTAAAAAAGATACTGTCCATTGGGGGCCCCTTACAACCTTAAGGTACTGTTACTCAAAATTATTAATAAATAGAATTGCAAAACCAACCCATTTTTTATTTGTATCTGATCCTGCCAGCCATACTGAATATCCCCACTTGACGACTGATTAAAGTATTCTTGTTATGGGTAGATGATTCTTGTAAAAGATAGATGTAATTATTCCGATTCCTCAAGATTCAAAAGACATCTTTCCTTTTCTTTGAAGTTCATTTATCCCCATTGCTATTATAGAACATATTTTGAATCCAACTGATTTTTTTATCTCTTGTCTATCCTTATTTTCTAGAAAAAAAACTCCCAGAGTTACATCCTACACCCTTTTTTTATTGTACAAATGCCTTTCGAATATGCTCCACTTTATTCGTCCACAGTATGAAGCTACTCCTTTTATCTTGAGAATATATTACACAACGCACACTGAAAAGACAACACTTATCATTGTAACAAAGCATCTTGATTTCAACAAAGCAGAAAAAAAATGTATTCCCTCGGGTATATTGTCTCACTCCACTCCATGACAAAACTCTGTAAGATACACAAAATCACACAAAAACACAATACACAACAAAGATAACACATAAGTCAAAAACATACATACATAAATGATCATTCATATTGGGGCAACTGTGCAGACAACCCCCTGCATACACACTGGAAAGTAGACAAAATTTTAGACACTGAAGAACATACAAAATTACCAAAGATGACAAATAGTGCAAACCGTACAAAATCAGAGCGTCCATTCTCAGGACCTCATTCAGAATTTATGGTTACAAATATCATCGTAGCATGTTCACGGTCGATGAGGTCACTATTCCTCTTTATATGTTAACTTAAAGAAAACAATTGAAAGAACCGTCATCCCTAGTTTGTCTTTATCCCTAATCACAAAGGAGAAAACATAAATCCTTCACCTGTACTCCACAGCACACATCTCACACTCACACAACACCACACACTGAGTCACGACCACACACTCACACACACACACACACACACACACACCCACAACACACCACACACACACGAACGCTACCAAAAGATACCCCATTAATATTATAACATAGGGGTTTTCAGTTTTGGTTTCAACAAGTCGAATCAACATTCAATACAAATTTGTAAGAAACGAGGAATACTCCTGCATCACGATGATATGCTCACCTGGCCTACCTCATAGACCATAAAGAAAAACAACTGAATAATCACAGCACTGCCTCAGTGTCTTAAACTAAATCAATGTATCAAGTAAATGAACAACATATAATCCATTATCAAGAGAATTCCACAGGATATCCCCCCCCCCCCCCCCCCCCCGAAATAGACACAGAAGAACCATTCCCTTTGTATGAAAATATAATCAATGCCGAAATCCAAAACTAAGAACGAACTAATTGATTTATGTTTTCACTTCTTGGGTTTAAAATACTGGCAGCCACACCCTAAAATTTAGTGAAAATGTCACGACAATATGATATTGGTGTTAGGTAACACTGTTAAAACTCTAAGTGTCAGAAGTTTACTGTTTTCCACACAATCTTACACTTTACAGTTTCAGACACATGTACATGGTTGCCTACCTTTTTCTGTCCCTCTATAAAAATGATTGCCGCTCAAACAGCCCTTTTTCCCTTCACACTGTGGATGGCTTTGGCGAGGCCTAATCTCTTTGCACTCTGTTACATATTTAAAAGAGATCTGCAGTCAAATTTCCACCTGGACTATTTTTCCCCGTCAATGTCTTCACGATCACTTTCCCACTTTTAGTCCAGGCTTTTTCACAGACTCGTTTGGGTTTATCCCTTGTGACACACAACAGAACTGTTTTGTGTTGACTAAACTAATAAAATCTTGCTCTTTCATGATTTGAAATGTCGCCCCTGTAGTTCACGCTCCTTCACATTTGTGTTGCACATTGGACTTAGAGAACCCCCAACTTTGTAATAATCGAAAATAAAAGATAAAACCCCCTAAAATTTGTCAAAAAACACTGTGTTTGAATTTTTGTCTTGATGGGCAGACACTTTTCTCCGCAACAACCCCCGCGTGTGAGGGGAGAGAGAGAGAGAGGGGGGGGAGGAATACACACTTACGCACGCACGTACGCACGCGCCTGCCCCACACTACACACCCACACACACACACACACACACACAACACCACACACACACCCGCACGCACGCACGCACGCAAAGCACGCGCACGCACGCACGCACACACCACACACACACACACACACACCACACACGCGCGCGCGCGCGCACAACAATCAGGTTTCAAAATACCGGTATCTGACCAGGAGTTTTCGATATGCTGGTAAGTTTTCCTCCCCTTTTGGGGATTGTCTCCCCCTTGGAGACTATGAGCTTGCTGAAGGCTCATTTTGAGAAGCATTTATTTTTCCCCCATCCACCCACTCACGCACATACGTTAGTTAGGCAGAATTATCTACCACTGCAGAAAAATACTTATCTTCCCCTATTTCTTCAATCAAGACATAAGACTAAGCTTTGTGTGTGTGTGTATATAATATATTATAAATATATATATAATTATATATATATAAAATATATATACAAACATACATACATACATACATACATATATATAGAATATATAGATATGTAATATATACCAGTCTAAATAGGATTTTTAAAATGAAGAGGATAAAACCTACAAACTTGTTTCAAGCTAAAAACGCTCTCCTCAGGGTATAATACAATTTGGGCACGCCACCAGTGTTATATATTGTGGTGTGTGGGCGTGTGAGTTCTGTGCGTGTGGCACGTGGCCTGTCGGTTTTTTTTCTTTTTTGGGGCGCGTTCAGGGGGGATGTGTTACGGAATGGTGCATTGACAAAGATTTCCATTTATGCCTGCAGTTGTTTATCATTTCTACTTTAGAGTTCAGGGATGCTAGGTGGGGTTTACATATATCAGCCACTTTTCTGTAGTACATAAGTTGCATTTCTTAGAAATGTTGTTGTATGGTGTTGCTCTTTTTATAATGTTCCATATGTTGTAATCTATTTTCTTATTTTTCAGCTTCCAAATATATTTACTTAATTCTGTTTGGTTTTTATATTTTTCATTTTTGAAGGACTGTTTCTGGTTTGCATATCTGGTTTTAAAGTGGTTTGCCGTGATTCCTATGTATGTTTCTTTATCACTGTCTGTTGTTACCGTAGCTTGGTAAACAATATTGTTGTAGAGTCATTTATTATTCAAAGGGCACTGGTCTTTTTTGTGCAATTACAAGACATCCTTTCATCACCCTCTTTAGTCGTGTTGTTTTTTGGTTTTATTGGAAGAATCAATTATATTTTTAAGGTTGGGCATACACGAGTATGATAGCTTGACGGTATTTTTGTTGAATATTTTAGATAGTACATGTTCTTTTGGGAATGATGTTTTAAGGATTCTGAGGAATTCTTTTCCTACGTTAGTTTTTGTTCTTCCATCATATGGAGGGTTTATACCATATAATTTTTCTTTTCCTGTTTTTCCTGTTGCTGATCATGTTGTTATCTGGGTTGTATTGTAATTTTGTAGTTGTAGCCACTTTTTTCAGCGCCTCTTGATATTCAGCTGCTGCACTGTTAAATTCTTTCTCATTGCATGACAGTTTGGTAATCTTTTGTTTATACCATTAGGGATAACCATTAGGTTACAATACAACCCAGATAACAAAAAATTTGCAGTCATTGCAACACCAAGCTGCTCTGTAAGTTGCTGGAACGGTGCTCGGTACTTATCCTTGGAATTTATTAGTTTGTTGTATTTTTAGTCCCTTGCGGATTCATTCCAAGAACTGGCCCTCAGCACTTGTGTCTTAGAGGATATCTTTTTATATTTTCTACTTTTCACAAGAAAATGTAGCTTGTTTTGCTCTTTCATGATTTTCTTTTGCTTCGTAGATGGCACCTTTGGTTGTTTTTTTTTTTTTAAACTGAACACACATACTACGGTATTGCACACCAGCCTTTTCTTTGGATGCATTCTTCTTAAAACTGAAAAGGCAGAGAGTCAAATTACCACATTCCGGGGGTCACTGAAGAGAAACAACCAAGTTTCGAAATATCGGTATAACCAGGATATATGTTAGTGAGTTTCCCCTCCATATGAGGATGTCTCCCCCTTGGAGAATCTAAGCATTTCTGAAGGCTCATTTTGAGAAGCATTTATTTTATTTTTCCCCATTCAACCCACTCAAGCACTACTGTAAGTTAGGAAATCATCTACCACTGCAGATATTTAATTGCGTATCTCCCCCTATTTTCTTCAATCTAAGACATAAGCAAGCTTTGTTATAATTCAATATTTTTTGGCATCATTGCAACACAAGCTCTGTAGTTGCGAGACGTGCTCAGTTACTTATCCTTAGAATTTTTATTTTTGAATTTTAGTCCCTTGCGGATTCATTCCAAGAACTGGCTCTCACACTTGTGTCTAGAGGATATCTTTTTTATTTCTACTTTTACACAAGAAAAATGTAGCTTGTTTTGCTCTTTCATGATTTTTGTTTGCTTCTTAATGCACCTTGGTGGTTTTTTTTTTTTTAAACTCAACGCACATACCGGTATTCACACCAGCTATTCTGGATGCATTCTCTTAAAACTGAAAAGGCAGAGGAGTCAAATTACCACTTCTCGCGGGCACTGAGGAGAAACAACCAAGTTCGAAATTCGGTATATGACCAGGATTTTATATGTTTATCATATTTTTCCCTCCCTATTGGAGGATGTCTCCCCCTTGGAGAATATAACCTTGCGGCTCATTTTGAGGCATTTATTTTATTTTCCCATTCACCCACTCAAGGGACATACTTTGTTAGAAGAATCATTCTACCACTGCAATATGAATGCGTATCTCGCCTTTTCTTCATCTAAGACATAAGAGCAAGCTTTGTTTATATCAATATTTTTTGCAGTCATTGCAACACCAAGCGCCTCTGTAAGTTGCTGAACGGTTGCTCGGTTACTTATCCTTGGAATTTATAGTTTGTTGTAATTTTAGTCCCTGCGGAATCATTCCAAGAACGTGGCCCACACATGTTTTTTAGAGATATCTTTTATATTTTCTACTTTTCACAAGAAAATGTAGCTTGGTTTGGTCTTTCAAGATTTTTTTTTGCTTCTAATGGCACCTTTGGTTGGTTTTTTTTTTAAACTCAAGAACATACTACTATTGCACACCAAAGCCTTTTCGGATTGCATTCTTCTTAAACTGAAAAGCAGAGGAGTCAAATTACCACTTTCCGCGGTCACTGAGGAGAAACAACCAAGTTTCGAAATATCGGTATATGACCAGGAGTTATATGTTAGTGAGTTTCCCTCCTATTGGAGGATATCTCCCCCTTGGAGAATATAAGCTTGCTGAAGGCTCATTTGAGAAGCATTTATTTTATTTTCCCCATTTACCCACTCAAGCACATACTGTTCGTTAGGCAGAATCATCTACCACTGCAGATATGAATGCGTATCTCCTCCTATTTCTTCAATCTAAGACATTGTCACTGTATAAGACAGTAGACAGGGATATATGTATTAATATATCCCCCGTTATAACCACCCCTTTCCCCCTTTTATTAAGTATGAACGCCACACAACAAACACACACAAAAGAAAATACAGTGCACAAACAGAAGGCTTTATTTGCATTCACACACGCACTCTCACCCACAGAATGGCAGATGAAACACCAATACCTTTATATATCCGACACATAGGCAGTTTTCCCCACACATACACACACAAAAAAAAACAAACAAACCCCAAAGAATCCAACAATACTATCAATACTCGACCATCAACACATGGCCCCTTATGCATACCGTGCACGCATGTGCTGCACGTTTACATATAACAACCCTTCCCTCAGGAGGCACAAATACACACCTCAGCCACAAAGGCTAATACCCGAAGACAAGGTGATCATCCTCCCCTGGT
>CM031627.1:50513767-50518767 GCA_018398815.1 Conus ventricosus
CCCCCCCCCCCCCCCCCCCCCCCCCCCCCCCCCCCCCCCCCCCCTTCGTCATCTCCCTCCCCCCCCCCCCCCCCACCCAACCCACACCACCCTTTATTCCACCACTTCGTCTCCTCCCCTTCCCCCCCCCCCTCCCCCACCCCCCACCCCCTTTACCCACGCCCCCCCCCCCCCCCCCCACCCACCCCCCACCCAATCCACCCTTAATTCCACCACCCACCCTCATCTCCTCCCTCCCCCCCCCCCCCACTACCGCCCAACCCCCACATCCACCCTTATATTCCACCACTTCCTCATCTCCTCCTCCCCTCCCCCCCCCCCCCCCCACTACCAGCCCCAACCCGCCACATCCACCAATATTCCACCTTCCTCATCTCCTCCTCCCCCCCCCTCCCCCCACTACCAGCCCCAACCCGCCACATCCACCCTTATATTCCACCACTTCCTCATCTCCTCCTCCCCTCCCCCCCCCCAACTACCAGCCCAACCCGCCACATCCACCCTTATATTCCACCACTTCCTCATCTCCTCCTCCCCCTCCCCCCCCCCACTACCAGCCCCAACCCGCCACATCCACCCTTATATTCCACCACTTCTCATCCCTCCTCCTCCCCCTCCCCCCCCCCCAACTACCGCCCCACCCCGCCACATCCACCCTTATATTCCACCACTTCGTCATCTCCCCCTCCCCCCCCCCCCCCCCCCCCCCCCCCCCACTACCAGCCCCAACCCGCCACATCCACCCTTATATTCCACACTTCGTCATCTCTCCTCCTCCCCCCCCCCCCCCCCACTACCAGCCCCAACCCGCACATCCACCCTTTTATTCCACCACTTCCTCATCCCTCCTCCACCCCCCACCCCGCCACCGTTTTTGCGGTGAGCGGTCTTGAAGTCACCGTTGTCGGCGGCATGACAGACGTAGACCGGGTGGACACCTCTTTTCTTCCCCCGACCCGCCTCCCCCTTTTTGTGGAGTCCAGAAATGTAAAATAAGTCTCACAGGATTAATTGCAAAAGTTTTGATTTTATGTTCAATAGTTTGAGTACCAGCACTGAAACAACATATGAAAAAAGTACATTGATAGGAATATCGGAAGGGGGTCTAATAAACGAAATGACGTCATCAGAATGGAACGAAGCACTAAATTTCTGATATTAATGCAAATACCATCATAAAGCATGTCGTTCGAAAGGTCTTGACTAGATACATTCAAATTCATTAAGCATATAAAGATATTTATAATAGTGTGATAAAAAATGATAAATGTGTTCTCCCGGTAATGTTTTTTGAGGGTGGAGCCATAGCGCCTTTGACATCGTTCTTGGAAGTACTATTATCCAGCATAATTCGGCGTGTAATTACCTAACTAGAGCTTGTGAATATCTAAATAAGTTCCTTTGTCCATCAGCCCAGGCAGACAGACCAGCGTCAGACTTCATCTGTGCCCTCTGCCACAGGGACTGTCATTCCCGCGTCGGACTGGCCAGCCACACCCGTCGCTGTACCAGAATAGACATCTAGAGCGCAACTCCATAGTCTTCCGAGACTGAAGGATGCCTACTACTACCCAGTGTGTGTGTGTGTGTGTGTGTGTGTGTGGGGGTGTGTGTGTGTGTGTGTGTGTGTGTGTGTGTGGTAGGTTTTTTTTTCCCCGTACGAGCGCTACCCAGTGCGTGATGTGTGTGTGTGTGTGTGTGTGTGTGTGTGTGTGTGTGTGTGTGTGTGTGTGTGTGTGTGTGTGTGTGTGTGTGTGTGTGTGTGTGTGTGTGTGTGTGTGTGTGTGTGTGTG
Source organism: Conus ventricosus (assembly GCA_018398815.1). Lineage (NCBI taxonomy): Eukaryota > Metazoa > Mollusca > Gastropoda > Neogastropoda > Conidae > Conus > Conus ventricosus. The sequence goes on from CM031627.1 coordinate 50,515,561, forward strand.
TTTGTGTGTGTGTGTGTGTGTGTGTGTGTGTGTGTGTGTGTGTGTGTGTGTGTGTGTGTGTGTGTGTGTGTGTGTACGTGTGAGCACGCGTGCATTACATGGAGTAGTGGAAGTGTGTCGGTTGGAGGGGGCGGTATAGTGGTGGTTTATAGACACGTGTTTATTATCTGTATTTAGGGTTGTGCAGGAGTTGCCGTGGTACGAGCGGGTTAGTCGGCTAGCTTATAGCCCCAAGATTGCGGTTCGTATCCCTGTTGGACTCAATGATGTATTCCTGGGAAGAGGGCTTCACATGGGGCCTCTAGCCTTCATCTTTAGATTTAAAGCTGAGCATGAAAGTGTTGGCATGAGTGGGAAAGGAGGCTGAAACAGTCAGTTGAACTGCTTAGATTGTTCCATTCACCTGTTATGGTATACACTTCTTCTTCTTTGTTTCTTATTTTCAATATTATTTATCACTGTCATTTTGTGTTTTATGTGAACTGAGTCATTGTAAGCTTCCATTGATTCATGTACAGAGTTGCTTACTTATGATGACCTTATCTTTGCTGTAGTTTCTTCCGGTCTATGTTGGAAGCCCCGCACACGCACTTCCAGTTTGCTTTTTGTCTCGTGTGCATTTCGGGCTCCATGGTAATAGATCTAGTTGCAAAGCGAGACGTCTGCAGGCGGAAATCTAAACAAATCTTAAATAAATGTTAGCGAACCGCCCAGAGAATGTGGACAAACGAGTCACAAGACATAACACAACGCGTTTCGACTTCTTAGGTCTTCTCCAGGTGAGACATAAACGAATAAAACAACGAAAAATTTTTTATTTAAGATTTTTCCATGGTAATAGTTTACTATGGTCTTGTTCTGTTCAGATATGATTTGACGTTTCTCCTTGGAGTGCGTACATACATTTATGAATGCATTCCTGAATGATCATTCGTTATGCACTTGTAGCTCAGTCACCTGATGATGTAATACTATATGGGAAGCCCAGCCAGTCTATATGGGTTGTTCTCTGCGCTCCGAATGAGCTTATCAGTTTCCCTCCAATTATCTCAGTTTTTGTACTCTTTTTTGTTGTTTGTTGCATCCCCTTTGTATTCTTCTCCCATGTATTCCGACCTATCATAACTGTCTAAACAAGGAGAGAGGAGAGAGAGAGAGAGGAGAGAGAGAGAGAGAGAGAGAGAGTCCACCTTATATTAACAATCCTCGCTGAATCTATATACTTTGTGCTTTTGAACACCATTACCTGATGTCTGTTGACACCAGTCTTTACAGAGCCAGGACTGGTGGGTTTCATGATAGAGCTCTAGCCTTGTGTCGTAAATTATCACATCTCAGTAAGTCCAACATCGTAACCTTTTTCATCCTTCATCTTGTACACAGCAAATACCGTGTCCAGCTGGCACTGCTTGTGCACATGATTATTTCACCTTCGAATCAAATTCATCATCATTTCACTGCACGTCTGCTAAACGAAGACTTCGTCTCTTATAGAGTCAACAGTAAGCACCTTAAAACCTCACAATGTCAACGACATAATTATTTCCACATTGACGGAGTTATTTCTTTTCTTATCTAATGACATTGGTCTAAATAATGGGCCCACAAGCAAAACAAATATTTGTGTAATTCATAGTAATGTTCAAAGTTTAAGAAGTAGACACACTCTTTTGGAAGCTGATTCTAGAGAAATCGGCATAATTACTTTGTCAGAAACATAGCTTTCTGAGTCTGTATTGAATGATTCAATATGCCTACCCAATTTTCATCCCCTCGTCCGGTGCGACCGAGCTAATGATCCCCACGGAGGAGTATCCATTTACATTCGAAACTCGTTATATTGTAAACCTCCCGGATCTTCAAGTCCATGAATTAGAGGCCGTTTGGGTTGAAACCAAACTAAACCAGAAGAGTAATCTAGTAGGTTCATTTTATCGTCCACCCAGTGCGTTGATACGCTATTGGAATCTTGTGAGAGACAGTTTTAATAAACTACACAATACAGTTCTACCATTCTTTGTACTAGGTGATTTTAACACAGACTACCTGAACAACCCCTCTCGACACCTAACAGAAATCATTCAGTTACACAGTCTTCACCAGTTAGTTACTTAACCAACCCGAATCACCGACACTACATCAACTTGTCTAGACCTCGTCATTACCCAAACCCCCAATTTAGTTGAATCAACTCAAGTCTTATCCGCAGTCCTTAGCGATCACAGTATTCGTATTCCATGTTTGCACCTTAAAAACACAATTAAAAACAATAGCAATTTCAAAAGAACTATACTTAACTACAATAAACTAAATAGAGACGAATTTTGTCGATTGTTACAACTTGTAGACTGGCAATTCATTTTAAATATGAGAACTGTTGACGAAACCGTTGAACATTTCATTGATACTTTCATGAGTCTAGCTAAACAGTGTTTGCCAACTAAAGTTATTACAGTCTACCCAAATGATGTACCTTGGATGACTGATGAAATACGACTCTTAATAGCAAAGCGTAAAGATATTCATGCAAAAGCTAAACAGACGGATTTGCCTGAACACTGGCATAGTTTTAGGCAATTTTGGAATTATGTCACAACAAAAGAAAGAGAACGACAGGCTGAGTTTTATAAAGAGATCGATGACAAGGCATCAGATCCACTAAACTTTGGCCAAAAGGACTGGTTCGTTCTTGTTTACAATAAAAAGGGCATTAACACTGATGGCATTCTTCATTTACTGTTCAAATGGCACAATGTATTATTCTAACAAAGACAAATCCGATATACTAAATAATTTCTTAACAGAACAATCTACTCTAGACAACGACGATGACGAACTACCACAGATGTCGTTTGCCAACTATGAAATTAATGAAATTGTACTTACTAAAGACGATATCATGTCAGTTGTTAGAAATCTCGATAAGACAAAATCATCTGGTCCAGACCACCTTTCACAACAAACTACTTAAATCTGCAGTAAATGTTATAGTTAGTCCTCTTACCCATTTGTTTAGTAAATGCTTGAACGAAGGTAAATTTCCGTCCCTGTGGAAGAGAGCACATGTTTCACCAATTCACAAAAAAGCACCAAGAGAACTGTGTTATAATTGCCGCCCGATTTCGCTCCTTAGCTGTGTTGGTAAAATTCTTGAGAGATGTGTCCACAAACATGTGTACGCATTCTTAAAAACAAATCAAGTCATCA
>CM031627.1:50523767-50531267 GCA_018398815.1 Conus ventricosus
AACACCAATATCATATTGTCAGTGACATTTTCACTAATTCTAGGGTGTGGCTGCCAGTATTTAACCAAGAAGTGAAAACATAAATCAACTTAGTTCGTTCTTAGTTTTGGATTTCAGCATTGATTATATTTTCATACAAATGGAATGGTTCTTCTGTGTCTATTTCCGGGGGATATCCTGTGTGATTCTCTTGAATGGTTAATGTTGTTCATTTACTGGTACATTGCATTTAGTTTAAGACACTGAGGCAGTGCAGTGATTATTGGTTATTTTTCTTTATGGTTATGAGGTATCCGGGTTAGCATATCATGCGATGAGGATTATTCCTCATGTTTTCTTAAAATTTGTATTGAAAGTTGATTACGAACTTGTGAAACCAAAACTGAAAACCTTATGTATAATATTAATGGGGTATCTTTTGGTAGTTTGTGTGTGTGTGTGTGTGTGTGTGTGTGTGTGTGTGTGTGTGTGTGTGTGTGTGTGTGTGTGTGTGTGTGCGTGCGTGTGTGTGTGTTGTGTGTGTGTGTGTGTGTGTGTGTGTGTGTGTGTGTGTGTGTGTGTGTGATTACAGGTGATGGGTTTATGTTTCTCCTTTGTGATTAGGATAAAGACAAAATAGGGATGACGGTTCTTTCAATTGTTTTCATTAAGTTAACATATAAAGAGGAATAGCTGACCTCATTCCGACCGTGAACTTGCTACGATTATATTAGTAACCATAAATTCTGAATGAGGTCCTGAGAATGACCGCTCTGATTTTGTGCGGTTTGCACTTTTTGTACTATTTTGTAATTTTGTATGGTTCTTCAGTGTCTAAATTTAGTCTACTTTCAGTTTGTATGCAGGGGGTTGTCAGCACTGTTGCCCCAATATGAATGATCATTTATAATATGTATGTTTTTGCTTATGTGTTATCTGTGACATTCATCATAAGCTCGGTTCATTTTCATTAAAAAAATAAACGTAATCGATACAGACGTCTATTCGCTCTGCGCTGATTAATATTTCTATGTCCAAACGACAAAACTAATTGTTAGTTTTTGTTTCCCACGGCAGTACGTTTATAATTTCAAGCGTCATGCAGACTTACATTTGTATTAATAACAAAATGATTTACAATTGTAGGGCATCGAAAACCGTCGTACTGACCAATCACGACTGTCCAAGTGGCAGTAGTGTCTCTGTCCGCGCATGTGCGGTAGATAGTGGCCGTTGTATCTACCATCTTGGACAGCCAGTAGGTCGTGAAATTGGCTCCGTAGAAAAGGTCTGATTATCGGAAGAGCAAGTAACCTTTTGAAGACATCAGTCTAGGCCGGACTGAAGGGGGCACCACAGAGCATTCGACAGCACCCACAACTTTTTTCGGGGAAAGCTGAACGAGTCTCATCGTTCCGGGGGCGAGTCGAAAACTGTGGGCACTAACAGACTGTGTTGAGGTAAATAGGTCTAAATCATTTTTTTCGTATAGAGCAACAAAATCTATTTCAATAAAAATCGCATTAAGGCACATTTACCAGTTCAATAATATTTTGTGCGCGCGATCATTTAATATGCTCTGAATTAAATATTTCAGGTTTACCGGTCAACACGTATGATTGATCGTAGAGCTGTCATCTTCATCTGTTTGCTCTCATCATATCGTGTTGCCATGTACTAATCCATATTATGTAAATTCTATTTCAGCTCACCGTTGTATGCAACCATATTTAGAAGATGTGATATTTGTGTGAATGCAGATTTATTATTTAAAGAATCGTAAACGAGTTCAAGTTATGAACGAAGCATTTTCGTGGATCTAAGTGATCTGTATAATATGAAGATTAACGCCATTTGATTTAATCCATTCAAGGATTAAATAATTGTAATTCATCAAGCACTAAGCCTTGGCGAATAACTCAGTCAAGGCAGATTGGAATATTCGTATACATTTTTCCTTCTTTGTTGATGAGCTTCATCGTAAAGCGATTTTTAAAGGAAATCAATTGTAAAGTGATAGAGCAAGCTAGTGCCATTGTAAAGTGTGTTTAGAACGTGTGATGGATGGAATAGTGATGTGCCACCATGTGCAAGATCTAAGACAATTGTTATCTTGCAGGTCCTATCCGGTTCTGTTCTATATTCCTGTTCCTGTTCTACTACCACTCCTGCTATTCCACTTCATCCTTCTTCGGCACACATCTTTATCCCGCTACATCCTTCGTCGGGAGCAACGTGCTGGTGTGTCGACCTTGCCGGGATCTGGGAGAGAGCCGTGAACGTCAGCGGGAAATCCGGAAACGTTACGCGATTCCGTGAAGCTGAGTGGCAATTTCATAAACACATCCCTCCACATCAAAGCACGCCAGAACACACTCAGAACATTTTTCTATACATATATTATATCTTGTGTATGACTATAACCTGTGTGTGTCCTCCGGAAGATATTTTTTGTAGCACGAGCAGACAGTCTATATTCGTGCTACTGCAAGAAGTGAAGGGAAGAAGGACAGAGACTTTGTCGTTATTGGTGTATGTGCATGATTTATTTCTTTTATATGTAACTCATTTCATAGGCAACAAACGGACATCAACATACAAAGCAACCATACGACATATTCACCGCAGATCATCATCATCTTTATTCATACTTAATTAAATTCAGTTGTTGAATCAAAGATCAAACCTCTTGACTACATCTGTGGAAAGAAAGTGAAGGGTGTGGACGAAAGCTTGACTTTCCTACTACGGTCTATCGTTCTTGCCTGAGCACTCAACCATCATTTATGAATGGGGTCTTAATAAAAACGTCACATTATCTTTGTTGCGTATTGTGTTATTGTGTGATTTGTGTATCTTACAGTGTTTTGTCATGGGCTGTGGAGTGAGACAAAATACCTGAGGAATACATTTTTTTCATGCTTTGTTGAAAATCAAGATGCTTTGTTACAAGATAAGTGTTCTCTTTTCAGTGAGTTGTGTCATATATCCTCAAGTATAAAGAGTAGCTTCATACTGACGAATAACAGTGGAGCATATTCGAAAGGCACTTTGTACAATTAAGAAAAGGGTGTTGGATGTAACTCTGGGAGATTTTTTTTCTAGAAAAATAAGGATAGCAAGATAAACAAATCAGTGGGATTCAAAATATGTTCCTATAATTGCAATGGGATAAATGACCTCAAGAAAAGGAAAGATGTCTTTGAATTCTTGAGGAATCGGAATAATAAACATATATCTTTTACAAGAAACTCACCTACCCCATAAACAAGAACATTTTATTAGGTCAAACTAGGGATATTCAATATGGCTGGCAGGATCGGATACAAATAAAAATGGGGTTGCAATTCTATTTATTAATAATTTTGAGTACACAGTACTTAATGCTGTAAGGGACCCCAATGGACAGTATCTTTTTTTAGACGTGGAGTTTCTCAGGAAACGATTCACTTTGGTCAATGTATATGGGCCTAGCGCAGGAGATTACCCAGACTTTTGTTTAAGGAGACTGGAATGTTGTTCTAGATGGGAAACTTGATTCAAGAAACTCTTCCAGTACTCCAAACAGACCTAAATCGCGTAAACAATACTGGAGTTAACTGCTCAGCATGAGTTGATTGATGTGTTCAGGGCTGGTATGCATGAAGAACCGAATAACTCATTCGGGAATAACTCCAACACATCTATTAGCTATTTGCCTTATTCCAATTCTCGTTTTATGAGATGCATGACGCATTTTCGACAGAGGAATAGCTATTCGATGTCGTTATTTTTAGATCAGGAAATCTCGACCATGTGCGCAAGAGTCAGCTTCTTGTTTCGACTTTTGTATAACTTTACAGACAAAAGCAAGCAAGCACGCACGCACGCACGCACGCACGCACGCACGCACGCACGCACACACACACACTTTTCTCTCTCTCTCTCTCTCTCTCTCTCTCTCTCTCTCTCTCTTTCTCTGTCTCCCTCTGTCTTTTTAAAAATTACCTGCACACTGATGGAATGGCATTTGTGTGTGTGTGTGTGTGTGTGTGTGTGTGTGTGTGTGTGTGTGTGTGTGTGTGTGTGTGTGTGGTGTGTGTGTGTGTGTTCACATACTCTCGCTGGGTCTGCTTGACTCCCCCCTTCTCTTCTCTGTTTATGCACACACACGCGCGCGCGCGTACACACACACACACACACACACACACACACACACACACACACACACACGCACACACACACACACACTCACACACTCACACACTCACACACACACACACACACACACACACACACACACACACACACGCACACACACACACTCACACGAAAGCATGCATATACGCTTGGGTTCTGAGAGAGCGATCGAGTGAGTGTGTGTGTGTGTGTGTGTGTGTGTGTGTGTGTGTGTGTGTGTGTGTGTGTGTGTGTGCGATCAATGGCACTAATGGTAATCCGTCCCTTTGAAAAAAATCATTTTTGTGTGTTCAGCTTCTTGCTGCGTTGACGGAACAACCCAGTCCGGCACTCTCCGATACAGCGCATCAGTCACTCGTTTCATGACCCGACACACTGTTGACTGACGCACGCCTATCAGCTCCCCACAAATGTCTTGAAACGTGCCACTCGCATAACATCTTCGTGTTGTCATCACTTGTAACAGCGGTGGAAGAGCTCCAAGTCGATCCACAACTTCAACATCGGCTGCAATTTCATCTATGATTTCCATGATGTCATTTCTCCGAAATATAAACTGTCAATATAATTTTTCATCATCACATTTTTTAAAAGGGTGCGTCCCGTCTCTGAAATTCCTATTTCTGCGCAGATTTCGTCAATTTCTCCGTCGATAAAAGATGACGGCCACCATTTTTGTTCCGTGTTTTTGATCCTTATTCGGGCTGGACAAGACCACATAGAATTATTCCTGGATAACGTTTCAGGAATAGTCTATTCGGTTTCATGCATCCAAATTTCTGCCCCTATTGTTTTGGAATAGTGGGTATTTCCCGCTAATCCCAAGTAAGCGCCGTCATGCATACCAGCCCAAAACATTACACCCAACTTTAAGAAAATATTAATGGTGCAAATTCAGTACTATAAAATAAGGCAGGTTAGATTACTTTTTCATATCAGAGAGTCTGCTGTCGAACATCAGTAGGTCCAATATTGGACTCAGCTACCGTTCAGACCATTCCATTATTGATATAAGCCTTAGAGGAGAAGAGAGAATGAAAGATAGACAGTACTGAAAATTTAACAATTCATTTAAGAGACACGAAATTTGTAGATGAAATAAAAGGAGTCATATCAGAGTTAAAAAAAAAGAATACGCCTTACCAGTCTACAACTTTTAGAATATTAATGAGGTGGCAAGTGACATGTTACAGTTTACAATTTCAGATCAGTTATTTTGTTAAATGGAGCTACTAAAAATAAGAGAAAAAACAATACCCTATTCATGCTATAAGAAAAAAAAGAGAGACTTAAAACGCGAAAAGGAACTTGAAACAATGATTTCCAGTTTGGGTTAATATGTGGATGAAGAAAATTTAGGGGAACTAGAACAATTGAAATTGGAGCTCGAAGAAATACGGGAAAGAAAATAGAGGGAATTATTGTTAGATCAAGAATAAAGTGGATTCGCGAAGGGGAGAAACGTAGTAAATACTTTTGCAGCTTAGAAAATAGAAATGTTGTAGATCGCTCTATGAGTTTTCTTGAAAGAGATGATTGTAATATTATATCCGATCAAAAGGGTATCCTAAAAGAGGTTGAAACATTTTATGAACAACTAATACAGAACAGGGAGCAAGAAACGTAGATCTTAATGGAATGATAATGGATGCTAATAAAATAACACAAGAAGAATGTGACCAATTGGAAGGTTCATTGGCTTTAAACGAAGTGGGTGAAGCCCTAAAAATATGAAAAACAACAAGAGCCCTGGATCAGATGGTTTTACTGATATTTTACAGATATTGGTACCTTTTTTGTCAGATCTCTGAATGATGGTTTTGATAAACAGATTATGTCAGTCACACAGAGACAGGGTGTCATTGTTTGTATTCCAAGGAGGATAAGCCAAAACAATATTTGAAAAATTGGAGACCAATTTCCCTGTTAAATACGGTATACAAAAAAGCATTGGCCTCAATCGCTAATCATATTCAAAGTGTCTTCCAAAAAATAATTCATGAGGACCAAAAGGGCTTCATGAGAGGAAGATATATTGGAGAGAATATTAGAAAAATCTTTGATGTACTTCAATATACCGAGGAAGAAAGCATCCCTGGTCTACTACTTAGTGTTGATTTTGAAAAGGCATCCGATAGCATCTCTTAGACCTTTTTGAATAACGCGCTATTTTTTTTTTTCAATTTCGGCCCCGATATCAGAAGGTGGATTATCTCCTTATACGGAGACATGACATCCTGTGTTTCTGTTAATGGACAATATTCAAAATGGTTTCCAGTCAGACGTGGAGTGCGGCAGGGGGATCCTTGCTATCCTTACCTATACCTGATCGGCGCAGAGGTCCTGTCGCTTCTTATTAGACAAAATATTGATATTAAAGGTGTCATGGTGAGAGGATAAGTGGTCCTCTTGTCGCTATTCGCAGATGATAACAGTATATGTCTCGATGGTACAGAAAAGTAGTTCAATGAAACCCTAAATGTGTTGAGACTTTTTTCCCAAATGTCTGGTTTAAGAATTGATGATGAAAAAACAAACGTTGTGTGGCTTGGAAGTATGAAGCATTCAAATGCGAGATATATACGTGATAAAACTTTCGCTGGAATCCTGGAATTTTTAGAATATTGGGTATACAGTTTTGTGTAGACATTAGAAGACTAACAAATATGAATTTTGAAGGCAAATTGACTGACATTAAAAAGGTACTGGGTAGATGTAGTGAGAGACCTTTCTCCCTTAGGTAAGATAACAGTATTGAAAACACTGGTTATGTCTAAACTAACTTATCTTTTGATAAATCTACCTGATCCCCCAGTAAATTTTGTTATAGAATTACAGACAGATTTGTTCTCCTTCTTTAGGAACAATAGACCAGCCAAGATAAAAAGAAGTATAGTGTGTAAACCATATGTTGAGGTGAATTGCAGATGGTTGACTTACATGCTTATATTACTTCATTAAAAGTACCCTGGCTTAAATGGCTAACTTATGAAGGAAGTCCGCAAACTTTTGTATATGCCTTATTCCCTCATTTTATAAATTTGTCAAACATGGGATAAAATTGTTTTCGGTTATGGAGGGATGGGGATATAAGGGAGGTGCCACAACTCCTACTTTCTCCCTTTCGTCCTTAGTCGAAGGAAGGGAGGCAACATTATCTCACCTCTATAGTCTGGTCGCTCCTCAAAACCTCGACCCTTCTGGGTTTTTTCTCGCCGCTTACGGAAGGACAGTGGACGTTTGAGGAAGAGGCCACATCTGTACCTGTAGAAAATCGTTATGGTGTGAATTTATATGATGTGAAGTTACATGGTTTGAAATATTTGTGATATATAATGTGAT
>CM031627.1:50539086-50541586 GCA_018398815.1 Conus ventricosus
CTTCGAGCTCCACGTGCCCCCAGTTGTTTCAACCCTTTCAGTGCCCTGGACTGGGAATCCTATTGACGGGCCCACGACGACCAAGCCACCTGATGCAACTGCTGTGTTATCTCTGTTCATTTTGACTGATTTTTAGTACCTCCATGTATGCGTTGTATTCTTAGCAAGGTTGTTCTTGACATTTTTCTCTTTAATTATTAGTGATTTCTTTTCACCTTCCATATAATTTGAATATTAGTTTAGAACATGACGCGAGGAAACAACTTTAGTGTTTTTCAATGGAACTGTAGATCAATAATTTTAATTATGAACATTTAGTCCAACATCTCGCAAATCATAAATATCATGTCTTAAGCCTCCAGTCATTAAATGTAAAGAAAATAAGCTACCTAAGTTGGAAAATTATTACTTCCCTCCCGTCTATCAAAAAGAAGACACAAACGGGAAAATCAATACAGCTATTTATATATATGAAGGGGTAAGTTACACACTGTGCCCCACATCCTATTCCATCAGATTTTCTACAATTCATTCTTGTGCTGTGACAGTACAATTGATAAGATTCTACTAACTATCTTATCAAGTGTATTTACCAAAAGGTCCAGATGATAACAACACTGAATGGATCCGTATGCTTCAGGCAGATAAAGGCAAAAAAGTGCTAATTACAGGAGATTTTAATGCACATGCCCTTTTTGGGAGAAGAACTGTGACCATATCACGAGCAATCGCTCATAGAGAATGTTGTAGATTCATTTTTTATCTATTAAACGATGGTCGAGTTACACGAATCCCCGATAACCCTAATCATAGAGCTACGGCAATGATTTAACTTGGTTTCGCCTGATCTAGCTCCCATTTGTGAGTGGAACACACTGGCTCATTGTTTAAATAGTGATCATATTCCGATTATAACAAGCTTTGAAATTGCAAGCACAGGAATTACAGATCTAACTGAGGATAAACTCCCAAAGTACAAATAAAATTTGCTAATTGGGATAAATTTTCAGCAAGTATGTCCACGTTTTATGTTGAGGATATGCACGATAAAAATATAAATGATCTTATTTTTTTCATTTACCAAGGCAGTCCTAGATGCTGCAAATGACTCTATACCCAAGCTTAAGACAAAGAAATCACATAAACACTCTGGAATATCTGGTGGAATGACGACTGTGAAAAGGCAAATAGCGAAAAATGGGAGAAATTTAAAATATACATACAAGAAAATTCTACCCCAAACCATCAAGAGGCAAACAAGGCAAAAAATAAATCAAACAGAGTTACGCCCAGGCCAAGAGACAATACTGGTCTTCTTTTTGTATTAATGAAATCTACAGTCATAAAGATATGCAAAAAGTCTGGGAAAAAATGAAAACCATGAAGAACGGAATTAATTTTACCACAATGTCCCATAAGATAGAGAACTCAGATCTACCCACTAATAATGAAAAAGCAGAAGCATTTGCAGAGATGTTTGTCAGTTATAGTAGAAATGCAGGTCTATCAACTGAAAGTAAAGAGTATAGAGAAAGTGAAGAGCAAAGTAAAACAAAATCAATTCATGATGATAATGAGTTCACAAGGAAAAGCTATGTAAATTCAGAAATAACACTTGAGGAAGTAAAAGAAAGTATTTACATTTGAGTAAAGCAAAAGCATCTGTTGGATTAGATGGCATATCTTATGAAATGTTTAAAACACTTACCTTACAATGTTGTTCGATTTTTACATATATTCATACAAAGATGTTGGAGTAAAGGGGAAATGCCTTCAGTTTGGAAGCGATCAATTGTTATTCATATACATAAGAAAGGAAAGCCTAAAGCAGATAGAAACAGCTATCGACCCATCTCGTTAACGTCACACGTTTGCAACTTATGGAGAAAATAATATTAAACAGATTAGTCCATTTCTGCGATAAAACAGTGCATTATACCCCCAAATCAAGCAGGCTTCGGAAAGGCCGATCAACTACAGAACATCTAGTGAAACAAACAACACAAAATCAAACAGCAGTTCGCGAGGCGGAAGAATATCCTTGCAACTTTTTTTGACATTAAGAAAGCTTATGATCAAGTATGGCACTACAAATTATTGCAAAAGCTTAAGGAAAACAATATTAATGGTAATATGTATAACTACATTAAAAACTTCCTTTCACATCGTTTCATACAAGTAAGAATAGGAAACACGTACTCGAACCCCAGAGAACTTCAGATGGGATTACCTCAAGGGTCAGTTATTTCTCCTGTTTTATTTAATATGCTCATAGCCGATCTTCCAAAGAGGTTTGTCAAACGATTCAGTTTTAGTCCAGTATGCTGACGATTATGCATGTGGATGAAGGTAACAATGAACGCAATACACCCACTAGAGCATTAAACTATAACAAAAAAAGTTTACCAAAAGGAATTAGATAAAATCACTAATTTTATGAAAGAAAATGGTTTATCATTATCTTTAGAAAAAACAAACATGGTCCTTTTTAACTCAGGTT
>CM031627.1:50546586-50547604 GCA_018398815.1 Conus ventricosus
TGAAACAGAGTTATGAAAGCGAACTGACTGGGGCGATTTACCAGAAAATCGATAATCCAGAGAATGAGATAAGAGGAGATGCCAAGTTGCTTTAGTTTACTGGCCAATGATGGCAATGGGACTAGTAATAATATGACATAGCAATTATAAATATAATGATATTGATTACTATTGATAGTAATGATAACAACGACACTAGTTCTGTTGATGATAATGATGGTGATGATGATTTCAGTAATGAAATAATGATATGAATGAAAATGGTAATGATAATAATAATGATAGTAATGATAATAGTCACATTTTTTTTCAACAATTGTTTCCATCTTTTGAATATTTCAAGGAAATCAAAAATTTACTCTTTTGTTTGTTAATTATATTTGTTTCCATAGACTACATAGATGTCGTCGTGTGAACAGATCCAATGAGTACAAAGGCAATACTGCCAGACCTGCTGTTGATCAAAGGAATATCAGTTAGCGTCTGCCCAGGTGTGGACTACTCCTGAACCAGAACTACACAGACGACATGTTCCTGTGGGTCAATGCCTCAGACTGTGAAAACAATTTACCACAGTTCTCAGCACAGCAGGGTGTGGTGTAGGGGTGTGTGAGGGTTCCACCTCTTTCTGTAAAATGCTTGTGCACAGCATGGCGTTAGTCTTCGCGTTCATATTAAACGTTTCGAATATGAGTGCAGTTCTAGTCAGTGGGAAGTGCGTGTGGGGTGTGTTCACAAGGGAAATGCTTGAGATGCACTGTTAAATGCGCGTGGCATTCGTTAGATGAAATCGTTTTTGATTTGAAGAAAGTGACATGTATCTTTATTACAAAAACAGTCCTTTTGTCAACTTGAATATTGAAAGCAAACAAAAACTGGATTTAATGGCTGAGTTATACGAACACTCGCATGGGCACCAGAGGTGTCACCACATCTGATAAACATTATGGATGTGATCGAAGTCCAACGAGACGTTTTCATACTTAGTGCGACAAAAAGGGTTCAACCCAAAAATTTC